>BPLS01013236.1:0-21299 GCA_019656275.1 Rhododendron kiyosumense | reverse complement strand
AGGGAGAGTTGGAAAATTCAAATCAGAGTTGTAAGAATATCCTGTCAGAGGGTGGTCATATTTGCATGTTGGGCCGTATTCGCAGAGTCCATAAAAGCTGTAGTATGAACAAACTGGTAGCCCCTGCATTTGCAAAGCCAAAGAGTCAGATAACAATAAGAGATCATATAAATGGAAGCATTCAACTGTAGCTACTATTATGAAGTAAGGCTGCATTTGGATCATGGATTAGTTGGAGCGGTTAACAAAGGGAAAGGAAAGCAATAAAAAAAACCATGTAAATTTTGCTTATTCACTTTCTTGAACTTTTCATCCCCCCTCCCCTGTAAAAGCCTCACATATCCATGATCCAAACATGATCTAGCAAAGAACGCATAGTCTCAAATCATTCAGCATGATTTCACGATGAGAGAGTTTATCTACACTCATCTTCGTCGCTCAATAATTTCCTAATACAAATCTGAAGGCGCAAAGTGCCCAAAAATAGATCCATCACCGTGTTAAATAGATATAAAACTCACAGGTCTCAATGGAAGCCCAAGCGGGCCTAAGGAATTAGTCATCCATTGAGCAATTCTCTCTCTTGGATGATGGTACTTGCAATCAGACCCATATTTGCAGCTTCCAGTGCTCATAAAACGACGGCATTCTGGTTGGTCGGGTCTCTCAGGTAGATAAGAATTGACTGTAGACGATTGCACCAGGCCACCGAAAGCTGCCTCACCCTGATTTGTGACGTTGTAATCAAGATCAGTTCCAGGAACACTTGTACTCTTGTAGAACATAAACATCCATTTTTTAAAACAGAAGAAAAATAACATCCCCATCTGAATGCAATGAGATACCTCCTCACTCGTTCCCATTATTGCAAAATAAAACTTTTACAAGATACAAGAAACTAAAACCTAATAACTTCAAGCTAGACTAACCATTAAAATTTTCTACCAATGACATTTCCATTATAGTTCAGACCATTCTTTTTTATTAAGAAATGAAGACACTCTGTGGCCTGTGCCCTCCATACGTGAAACTAAGTAGTAGTATAATGTATCTGACTCAAAACAATATGCTAGAAACACAACTATATGGAAGAAGAACACGAAACTGTAGAGTTGGATACATCCATCCTTCACCAAAATACTTGTATGATAGACTGTCTGGGAGATTGAGGGCACTAGATGGCTGGAGACCGCCGGAGGAGGTGAGAGATGAGCACCGTTCGAATAGAGAGAGGATGAGAAATGACTAGAGCACAACTGTAGGTGTCTTCCTTAGTGGAGACCCTTAATTATATAGTGTGACAAGACATAGGGCACGAGCAAGTGGGCCTTATTATATAGTGCACGTTTCCTACGGAAGTTTGTCTACCTGGCAGCCAGTGTATCATAAGTCAGTGGTCGTACCATAGAATCAGAAATCGTTGCAAAGAGACAATACGAGCTCCAGTACACAAGGATTATTCAAAGCAATCAAATTGGTAGAAATCTAATCACCAGTGAGAAGCGATTCAACACCAGGACGTGAACGTTTAAGAGACGGAGTTAAAATAACATTGTTTTGGTGGATTTCTAAACAATGGACGCTGTAACTATTAGGAAAGTAAATATTTGGTTGTCTCATATTGACTGGGATAAGATACCAAGGTCGACAAAAACCAAAGGCAACAGGTAAAAAATATATCCAAATCCAGAAGCAATATGTGAAACTGAACAATGAATAAAAGTGCTTAGACACCAAGTCACTTTACCAAATGAAAAACACTTATCAACCTTGTTTCCAAATTATGACAATACTCACTGACCAAGTAAGTGTTCCATCCATGTTCAGCAATGCCTTCAGAGGGAGACAAAACAACAGGTATGTATGCCTGGGGTCCTTGAGCAAAGGGACCAGATAGATACGGTACTCTTGGTAAGGACATTGTTGGAGCTCCTCCCCCAAAATGCAAACCAGATGAAGTCGGAACTGATGAGCTTGGAAAGCCATAAACAGCAGGTCCAGAAACGGGTGAAAAAGTTCCAGCACTTGCAGGCTGAGGATGATGAAACTTGCATGCAACTCCAAACTTACACGATCCAGTTCTCATGTAATAGGGACATGCATTTCCTTCCTGAGAAATTCATTAAAATGTCAAAAATCTGATCTCTATTATGTATTTATGCCTAGTTGTTAATATGGCAACAATTCCAAGAACCGGGAAATGATTCAATTGATGAAACTGGCAGGACATGACAAGTGGGAGGAACCACAAGCAAGAACTAAGCACCTGACGCATTGGTAAGCCCAAGCTATTCAATGGGACAGGTCCTACACCATTCTTGTCCCGTGGGTGATGATATTTACATGCCTGTCCATATTTGCAGGTTCCTGTCTTAAGATAATGCTGCAGTGCAGATTCGAAAATAGACAATGAAGTATTAGTTGTCATAAACCACAACAAGAGAGAGAGAGAGAGAGAGAGAGAGAGAGAACTGGAATTACCCATAGACACTGATTCGTTGTTGCTAATAATCTATTAGCGACATCACAAAGAATTGAACAACTTTTGGAAATTAATGTATACATCAGGTACAAATTATTTCACACCATACACTTGTCCTTGTCCTATTTGGTTGATAGATACATCTCAGTCAATAAACTGGCTAAAATTACCCCGCAAGCATGAGCAGACATGACTATGCAGCACAAGCTTTACTTAATCAGGCAATGTAACAAAATAAATTCAAGCCTCAGAGATAATCCTCAAGCTCAACTGAAGCTACTATAGGATCAGAATTAGGATATATACACAGAGTATCTAAATTCAAGCTCACTAGAATTTGCAAAGTCCAGTTACAACAAGTTCTTCCACCGAAGATATAAAACTGAAAACCAGAATGCAAGTACTCCAATAACAATCAGTTGACAAGCTGAACTTAACAGAGTTGGATTATATCTAAGACTAACATTACAAGTAAATTCTAAAACTTTTGGATGACATAGCAACAACAGTACTTACCATAACAATGACATAAATTGATATCATTAATCACAATGATATCAATATATAACAAGTGAAGAAGAAGGACATGCCAACAAACATATGGTTAAAATTGGCCTATGAGCAGTTTCAACTAGAGTACCAATCAAACAGCTTAAATAACCATGTGATCCTTTGTATCCCAAATAAAAGACTTAACTGTCATAAATTCTGAGAACCAGTTAGCTCTGTTTCATGCTGCAAATCTTCAATCACTGAATTACTTCTTCAACTCTCATAATGATCTTTTGTACAATGCATACAAAAGATGTCATACAAGAAAAATACCAAGACTTTATAAATAAACCACACCAGGTTCTTATAACACATGTTATCTACTATCCTGGCAGGGGTATACAAACATCAATCAAATGTGGTAAAAAGAGAATTAGAGAACGATCAGCTAAGAGAAGTACCCCACAGTCAGGTTGCCCAACTCTTTCTGGCAGTTCACCTCTGCGCTGAGTCTGCTGACCACCCTGTACACAAACACAAGAAATAACCTTAACCTAAATCATTAACTGCAAAGGAAACAGGATGACGAAAAACAGAAAGGGAGCTTTAAAGTTTTGCACATTTATGCACAAATCAAGTTACCTGCCCAGCATAAACAGGGTGATTAAATCTACACTTGCTTCCATAACCACACAGCCCATTTCTCATGTAGTACATGCAATTTGGTTCCCCCGGCCGATCTGGGTAGTTGAAAGAATTAGCCACCACACCACTATCCTCATCATCAGTTGTCTGAATTTTCAACCTTTGAACGGCCTCTGCATTGTATTGATTTGGAATAACCAAAACTAACAAAACAAGACTACTCCCTCCCAATCAAGTGAGTGAAAATTCAAAATTGTGATCAAAACACTTGTAACAATATTAAAGCACTCAACACATGCAATATTTCTACATTCACACTGATGTAGTGATGTGTTCACACATACATAGTGATAAAAAAAATCTTGAGTGATGGAGAGGTCAATTGCACACGAAAGATGATTCCACCGCAAATGACAAGCAAATCAGTTGCCAAGATGAAGCCACATAGACCAATTTAACAAGATTTCAAAATGGGAGGGAAAGCTATCTCATAACTGTAAGACTCTCAAGATATGAATCCATATTTGACATATTTGACATATGTGACCTTACATAGATAGTACATCTGTTTGCAAAATCATACATCACTGTGATCTGCAATGTAATCGACCTTGCCATTACATTCGCGTAGTAGACAGGATCACAATTCCATAAGTAGATAGATACGGGGCCTGTTTGTGAGCCAAGGTTTTGCAATCTGCATTGTGCAGATTTACATTTTAGGCGTTTGGGAGCAGATTATACAAGAATGCATTCTAAGTGTTCGGAGGAGACTTTTGGATTCTCATTACAAATTCACACGCTATCCATCAGCAAAATCTTGTTCCCTACATTATCATCCAAACACTCTTATGGATTCAGATTATAATAATAAAAAAAATCTGTAATTTATCCTCCAAAATAAAGAATGAACAATTAATTGCTCCCGCACACCCCCCATATATGGATGTTTTGATCGTCTAGAGAAAGTTAGATAGTATTAACAACAAAATAATCAATTAACAGATAGGGGGAAAAGACACAAGGAAAAGAACAATTTTTTTAAATTAAAAAAAAAAAAAGCAAGATACTAAATTTAACTACTTCAAGCATTGCTAATTCCAGTCATGAAAGTTTATTAATTTCCACATCATAAAAACAAGAACAGAACAACTACGAAACGACGATCAGACTCCGAAAACCATCGCTTTATACTCAAACATGAATAGAAAACCGAAATTTTACCTTCGACTGATCGACTGGACGATTTGGACAGGACGCCATTGCTCTCAACCGTGCGATTATCCGGCATCGGTGCCCGATAATCTCCCAGCACAATATTACACGAATGAGGATTAGAAAATGTTTATATCAATGTGTAAAGTATGTGTAGAGAACCCTTGGTTTTAGTCAGCAATCAGTTTCTCTCTCTCTCTCTCTCTCTCTCTCTAGAAAGTGGAACCAGACTGAACCTGAGTCTTTTCTTTTTCTGTGACTGATCAATGAGAGAGGTTGTGTGTGAATGGAGAACCAAAAAAGAAAGAATCACAGTAGTAAATTCTCCTCTCTTTCTCTCTCATTCTCTCTCTCTCTCTAGCTCTCTTTCTCTCTCTTGCTTTTTGTTTCTATTCAGGATTTTAGTCCTTTTCAGATGGGTAAATCATATTAAACCCCCTCAATTATGACTTTTTTACTTAAAGTTTAAAACTCAACACTTAGGCTCCGTTCCAGAAACCTTCTTAAAAAATAAGAAGCTTATTTCAAATTTTCAAACTTAAAAATAATATAAATGAAAAATATTTTTTTAATTTTTTTTGCATCGTATAAAAGATCTCATCGAGATCTTTCAAACAAGATCCATATTGCATATTTTTAGATTTTAATAAGTCCATAATTTTTTAGCTTAAAATTTCCTTCTTAAAAAATAAGGACTTTTTCTTCGTTCCAGAACGGAGCCTAGTCTCGTTCCGCTTTCTCAAATAAGTGCTTAAAAAATAAGCACCTATTTTGAAGCTTAAAAATGATGAAATTACATAAAAAATAAATAAATAAATTTTGCATAGTTGAGATCTCTCAAACAAAATCCATGTAATATATATTTTTATTTCAAATAAGTACTTATTTTTTAAGAAGCGAAAGTGAAATATCCTTAATCCTCTTCAGGCTTCAACTATACCACTCATAGATGTCAATGGAAAATCACGATTTACTCTTTTGCCCGTTAATCATCTGTCCACTATGTTCTTTTTACCTTAACCTTCACATATAACCTCCCTAAAAACACCACATCGAAAACCAAATTTAGGCACCTCACTCCATGGAAAGCTATTTCAACCTCAATCACCTCCTATCATGCGATCACCCCTTGATTCCCCGCAACTGACCCAATTGTTAGGTTCTTTAACTCCATCCTCAACCTCTTCTAATTTTGAAAAATTACCCTTGGATCATTTTGTCATAATACTTATCTGTCATGTCATGTTTTGCTCACATGATAAGTTCCATCGAAAACCGTAATGGTTTGCTAACATATGTAGCTTATGTCATCAGATGAATACTTTGAGGGGGGTTAAGCATTAAGTCTTAAACATTAAGGAGGTTGAGTGAAAATCAGTCCTAGTCTGTCGAGTGGGGGTTTAATGCAATTTAGCCTTTTAGATTTGGAAGTAGAGGAATATCATACCGGGATCTCCTCTCACGGTCTGAAACTTCCCCATCTGAAATTCAAAATACTAAAATAAATAAATTGATGGTGTAATACAAGATGTAAATTCTATCAACCTTAGGCGGAAAACTTTGGTTTTCCATCACCATCATTTGTGGACCCCACCCCATCATACATATATTATAATAATTTGAACCGTTCATATTGTAGGGCTCGTAAAGTAGTACATCTTCACAAAAAATCAGATTTATCAAACATGGATAGGTATATAAAAAATTGAAGTTTGGTTAAAAAATCGACGATAGATAAGTTTAAAGTTAAACTGTTCATAAACATCTATTTTATAAACTAAGATTTAATTTTTAATATACCTATCGATATCCGATAAATATGATTTTTTGTGTGAATGTACTACTATATGCGCTTTACAAGATGAACGATTCAGATTACTGAAAAAAAATACGCAGCAGGGCCCGCAATGCGTGGTGGAAAGAATTTTTTCCCGTAATAAAATTAAAGTTCTTTTCCCTCGTGTACGAAATACGCGGATAATAAAAGAACCTGTCTGGTGTATAAAGACGAAACTGTCTGCAAAGAAGAAAAAAGTCCTCAGCTGTTTCAAAGGGTAAATTTGTCCGTTGATCGACTTTTGTCTACTTTTTCTTTTTAAATTGTCGATTTGTCGGCTTGGTTAGTGTAGTACTAGTAATAATAAAAACCAAGCGCGAAAATGTATTGAATATTTCTTTTTTGTCAATTCTTTAAAATTCCATTTTCTAGATTATTCAATCCCGAATAAAAGAAATAAATATTTCTTTGATAAAAATGGAAATAATCACCACACGCAAAACAAGTAGTAATAAGTAGTAGTAGTAACTTTTAAAAATGATTCTTGTACTTCACTTATTTATCAATGCAAATTTTATTTCTTTACACACAATGTATAATATTTAAAACACATTAAAAGACAAAATCCATATAATTTATTCGTATTAATTATAGGAAAGTGAGATTTGAAAATCTTGTAAAGGAAATTCTACTATTATCTTAAGGGTAGTGATAATACCAAAACCATTTTTGTTGGTGCCAAAACTTCAGTGCATAAAAGTCTTGTACATTACAAATGATACAAGCCTTTTATGCACTAGAAATTTGGCACCAACAAAAATAATTTTGGCGTTATCATTTCTCTTACTTAAAAAGGAGATCAAACTTTGGTTTTGCTTGGCACCCAAGAAAGTACAATTGCACAGCTACACAAATTTAATACGGAGTATTTTACAGTAAATTCGAAATACTGTAACAAATATGGGAATTTCCCCACAAGTGGTCCCCCCATGTGAAAGTGGTCCCCCCATGTGAACAAATGTACCCAAATCTTCTTCTGTTAAACCCCAACCGGCTTTGAATTTCCTTTTCTTTTCTTTCTGAGAAACAGATTTATAAGTCAAAGCAGGGGCCAATGGCAAGAACCCAGGTAGGCATTTCGGCCAAACAAATCACTGCGCATGGTCGTAAGGAATGACGACGGTAGAGGTCATGGGAAATCTTTGGGTGCCGACCCTCGTGCCAAAGAATGCGGAATGTAAATGCCGTCTTCCTCTGCCTCAAAACTCGTCACGCATTCTTGACTAAAAAGGGATATTATGTGGCGGTATTTGTTGGCGATTTCAACCGTTCAAATGTGTTTTGGATAATTCAAATTTACTCTCTCTCTCTCACCTCACCCCAGATCTCAACCGACCAAACCTGTATAGTACCCTTCCAACACCCAAAAACTTCTTAGATGTAATGATTGTAGACCAGCACTGTGTGAATTCCTTCTCCAGTTCGCGTGGTTACTCTAATAAAGGAAATCTTGTACCGATAATACCTGAATCGATTAGCAAAGATTGATCGGAGTGGTAGTGGTTTACACCAAGTTTTTAACTGCGGGTTTGTTTTTGTTTTCAAATTTGAATGAAAGATTGGTTTTTCGGTTCGTTTTTGTTGTATATCAATACAGTTTCGGGTTGGAAAGGATTAGGTTTCGATGATTCAAGTCAGATGACCACCCTTTTGGAAAAACCCCAAATCGAGCCGGTGATTTAAATCAATTTTGATTAGAGACTAGTTGAAAGGAAACCTGTTGAGTATCGATTAGGTTCTCTTTCAATTATAAATTATGGGTTCGGGCCGAACCGATCAATTGTGCGGGTGGTTAAAGTTCAAGTCGTGCAATTGACACTTCTTTGAACTTTGCCCTTTGCAAACTCTTAGAGGGACGTGAAAGCTATAGCTCTTTGATTCTTTCTAGATCCCAGCCACCATGGGGTTGGAGTCCTATGATTACTTCTAGGAAAGGGCCGTTATGCCAAGTTGTCCCTCTTCCACCCTTTTTATACGGTGGAAAAATAACTAAAGAATTTCCTCTTGGCGGAATTGTTTGATCGTCTAGACAAGTAGTCTCTCAAAAGGTTATGATCAAAATTTCGTACCTAGATTTGATCGGGCAATATGTTTGAGCATAACCTGAAATTATTAAATTGGTCGTGTAAATTATTTGTACCGTTTACCATGAAATATATTTGAGCATAACTTGAAATTATTAAATTAGTTATGTATGTTGCAAACATTGCTTAGAATATTTACTAGCAACTGTGACTTCACCAATATTGGATCATGGTCAATTGATTGCAAATTTTTCAAAGTCTTACAATGAATTATGATTCGCAACCATACTTCATGAAACATTGATTATTTTTCATCAAAATTGGAATTGGTCAACATAACATGTTGGTGCTGAGTTCAAATTAGGGAAATTCCTTTTCCTTCCTTTAATGCTATATATAAACGTGGAATTTTCCTTCTTTTAAGTTTGAATTAAGGCAAGTTTCATTTACTAATGATAATGTCTGCATTAAATGGAATGAGAAATCAGTGGGATTTGTTGAAATATTTGAAATTTTGAAAATCTTCCTCTCTTATATCTCACTTAATTGCATATGTTTCATATTCATCTAAATCCCATAAATTTAGAAAACGGTAAAAGTAACTCTCTCTCTCTCTCTCTCTCTAGTGCAAGGGTAATTTATATAATGAAAACACAAGCATAAAAAAATGAGCGAGATGAATTCTTATTAGTTAAATTTTCCGGTTCTTAACCCATCTGATTTTCCCCTTTGGCTTCCAAAGGGTAGGTCTAGAGTTCGAATGTATGGAGAGACGTTGAACCCGCTTTAGTTGTTATCTTACTAATTTCCACACTAACTCCTCATATACCACGTGATGGTGCCCCAAAATCATTCAATAATTTTTCGTTGACGATGATGACAACTGAACAACCACAATATAAAATCCAAACCAGCAGCCACTCGAGTCTCAACATATGCTTGTCTTGGTCCTTGAGTTTGAATGGAAATTATCTCTCTGTAAATGGGTTTAGTTTGCTAGTCTTGGTCCTTAAGTTTGAATGGAAATCTCTCTGTAAATGAGTGCAATTTTGTTCACCTTCCTCAAAAGAAAGTGAACATTATCCTCCCTCTTATGGGTTGAAATGGTGTTGATTTGTTTGGTCCTCTCTTGTTACCGGTAACAATTACCCTAGTGTAGATCTCGTGAATAAAATCGCCACATTTTTACTAGCTTATAGTAACACAAATTTTTTATAGCCTCTTCGTAGTACCCACACTTTATAAGCAGAGACAGAACTAGGGCTTGGCTTATAGGGGCCAAACTGCCAGGGCCACCCCTATTAGGGAAATCCCATAATTATCTTATATTTTTTGGTTTTATTTTTAAACTTTTGCCTATTGGCTCCCTAGTTATTTGTATGCAAAATATATATTATTTAGTAAAGAGCAATTTTTCATGTTTTTTGTAATGGGAAAGAGTTGTTCATGTTGTGGTCTCCTCGTATATGAAATTTTGGTTTGTCCCTGTTCATATGGGCTCATTTGTTGTGAAAAACGATTCAAAATGTGAAATCAAAATATAAGACGAAGTGAATTATATAAACTATGGTTTTCCGATAGTGTTGGGACGATACCATGAAACGTAAAATCTTCAACTTGACAAAGGAAAACACAATTCTTCAGTTTGTATTCTGTAAAACAAATATAGACTATTGTACAGCCGGCAATACATTTTAATGGAGAACTTGGTTTGGCTTCTCAAATTTATTGCATTTTTTTCTTAATTTATTGCATTTCAAAGCACTCCATTTCAAAGTTAAGTCAATTGTCCACGGGAGGACTAATTTATTGAGTAATTTTCAACTTTCACAATCGTTCGAAGTTCAAACCGTGTTAAGCGGGCATCCAAGTCTCACCCTTAATAATCACATGAAACGTGTGCGTGAACTCAAACATAAATGAGAGCACGAGTGTGAAAACGTTTTCTACGAAAACATCTTGAAATACTACTAAAATTCAACAAAATGACGATTGAGAATGAATGGGGAGGTTATGGTGAATGGATCATGTCTGACTTAGGGGGTGTTTCCGCTAACCCACAAGAAACAAGTTACAGACCACTATTTTTCAGTTTTTTTCGCGTTTGTTAGTTTTGCGCCAATTTTTTTTTATGTAATATTGGTTCGTTTCAACGAGAGAAATTGAAAAAGTAAAAAAAATACTCTGTAGGAGTTTGACTTTTTCTTGAATATTTTCAAAAATACTTGTGTAAAAAACATAATTTTTTACTTTTTGGATTCCTTTTGTTGAGAGAAACCAATATTACATAAAAGTTTGGCGCAAATAACAACCGCAAAAAAAATTGAATAAAAAAATACTAAAAAATTGTGGTCCACAATTTATTGGTTTGTAGAAACACCGAGGTATTCATATCAGATAATACTAGTAGTAGTAACAACATTTTTCTCACCACTAAATTTATTATGTCACTCTACTAAGGAGTGACAAAATCAAATAATCATACCATGGTCACAAAATTCTCACAATAATGGAGACAGTTGGGAGTTGGTGCAGACAGTTAAAGCGAAGTCGAAGCTTTAATCTAAAGTCACCTAAAAATAAAGCAAAGGCTTAAATTAAAGTCAAGCAACTGATTAAAAAAGGAAAAGAAAAGGGATCCAAAGAGGTAACTATATATATGGACTAATAAGAAAAATCCCAGTCACAGTCTGAATCCTGTCATCTTTCTCTTTCAGTACGGCCTTCTGTTTCCGCTTTGCTAATCTCGCTCTCACAGAAGGAAGATAATTTCGCCCGAACCATTGATTAATCGAACCGTAATGAACGGAGGACCCTAGTGATATTGGTGTGATTGTCAATGACTCTTCATTTTCTTGATAATTTCTTCGTAAGTAGGCAATCTGGAAAAGAATGAGGAATTTCAGGCAAAATTTTGGAGAGCATCAGCAGTTCAATTTTCCTCTTCTATGTATTCTAGATTTCCAACTCGTTTTAAGGTACCTTTGGAAAACTATTATGTTGACTTTTCGCCGCGGTCTTTATTTTGGTTGTTTTCTCGTTATCCTAACTAGATTTGAGTCGAATTTTTACACCATATCGTTCGTTGAGAGAAATCAAAAAAATATAAATTGTAAAATAAAATTTAAAAAATTCATATTACACAAAGAAAAAGACCCAAAAATCAATCTAAAAAATGTGATCCCAAACCTAAAACTAAGAATTAAAAGAAAAAATCAAAAAGACCGCGACCAGAAGTCTACCAAAAGTTTTTCTGAAGCCACCCGTAACACTTTTCACCACGAAACTACAACCAAACACACGAACCTCGCAGATTTTTAAAAAAAAAAAAAAACCATCAATGGGTACCGACAAGAATGCACGATGATGCACAAATCGGCATGCGGAACCCATTTTCGGGTCTTGTACAAATGATCTACACTGTTCATTAATTCAATTTTTAGCGTGGTGCAGTTAAAAAATTTGTTAAAATTAATAAGCAATTCAAATCATTTGTGGAAGACCCGAAAATAAGTGTTGTGTGCCAATTTGTGCACCCTCCCATAGGGGTGTGTGGTAAACCCCAATAACCTTTTTTTTTTTGAACCGCTCGAATGTCATTCATAATAAAAAACGCCATACGGCATCTACAGATTTCAAACAAAACCACGAATAGGTACAACAAGAAAAACGGGAAGGACTAATTGTAGTCTAAGATCAGGAACCTCTTCACACCGCCACTTACTCAAAGGCAGGGTCGGGACACGTGGAGTATGAATCCAGACAACAATTCCCTTCGAGCAAACCCTAATCGTAGTAAACAGTGCATCACAGTGAAACCTGTCTTCCCCAATGCTGTAATCCAAAAGCCCCAACGCCGACAAACTGCAAAGCAAAATCATAAAGTGATTTCCCTTCACAGGCATGGACGCCACTCCAAAGAGCAAACTCCCGCTGGCACGCAGAGTTCTGGCCTTGGAAGGGCAACCGTTGAAAAAATCAACGCAGCTCCGCGGCCACGGCGGGTAGACCACCGATCAGAGGCAGCAACCAACCAAACCAAGACACAAAAAACCAGACACAAAATTATTTGCCCACCACCACACCCTCCAGATCTGGGGGAAACCCAAACCGGAAACAAAACCGGACCGAAATAGCCGGTGAAAACGGACCGAAACAAAAACCAGCCAAAACCGAAAAACCCTAACCCCAACACCTCATTATTACCTCGACGACGGCCACCATTCACCGGATCGGGGAGGAAAGGGTTGATTCCGGACAAAAATAGGCCCACTGAACTCCGGTTGGAAACCTAAGCACCGGAAGCTTGAACGCCTGGATCTCAAACCCACTTGCCAAACCAGACTAGAAATAAATACACCAAACAGAGAAGAGAAGGAGAGGTGAAGGAGAGAGGGGGAGAGGGAGGGAGGAGGAGGCAGCGGCCCCCTCACCCCAATAACCTTTGATCCAAAAGAAAAAAGAAACCCTCTGAAACTTCGTTGCCCCGTTCCACTTAACTTTTAATATTTTTGTTCTTATTTAATTTTTTTGTATTTATTAATTTTTTTTTTTAGATTATTGATTCATATTTTTAGATAAATTAAAAAAGTAATTTTTTTACTTTAACTCAAATATTTTAAAAAAATAATTACTTTTTAACAAAAAAAATTATAAAATAATTTAAGCAAAATTAACAAATATAAAAAAATTCAAATAAAGACAACAAGAAAAAAGACCCCGAATTTACACAAAAGAAAAAGACCGAGGAGTCATCACACCCTCCAAAATTATCACGTGGGCCGTTTCCGACCTCAGGTCCGATCATCGTGGGCCCCTCTCTTTCTCTCTCTCTCTCGCAGCACCACATCTCCAACTTTCAACTGATTCCCCATCCGAACTTCCCCTACAGAGAGAAGCAGAGAATCGAGGATAGAGAGAGAGAGATTCTCGATGGACGAGACATCAACTGGGGCAGTGGTGCCGGCAGTGAAGGCGGAGGAGGCCAAGCCTTTTCTACCCGCTTTGGCGGCCGAAGGCTCTGGCGCCGTCGCCGTGTCTGAGGTGGTGGCGGGTCCGGCGCCGGCCGAGATCGTCGACAGGGACATGCTGTGCCCGATTTGCATGGAGATAATCAAGGACGCGTTCCTGACGGCGTGCGGCCACAGCTTCTGTTACATGTGCATCGTCACTCACTTGAACAACAAGAGCGATTGCCCTTGCTGTGGACGTCACCTCACCAGTGCCCAGCTTTTCCCCAATTTTCTACTTGACAAGGTTGGCTTTTGATACGGAGTGTTTGGTAATTTAGATTAACTTCCCTTGTTACTTGTGATAGTTAGGGCTGCGAACAAAATGATATGTTTGCGAGCAGCTCTGAGGCTCGACTCGGCTCATTAGTAAATGAGTCGTGCTCGAATTAGGCTCGGTTAGTGAATGAACCGAGCTTGAGTAATTCGGCACGTTTATAAAAGCTCGACGAAACCAGCTGTTTGTAAGGAGCTCGAGGCTCGACTCTAATGAGTCGAGCTCGAGTTTTAAGCTTATTTAGTAAATCAGCCAAGCTCAAGCTCTTGTAATTCGGCACGTTTATAAAAGCTTGGCCGAAACCAGCTGTTTGCAAGCAGCTCGAGTTTTAAGTTCGTTTAGTAAATCAGCCGAGCTCAAGCTCTTGTAATTCGGCACCTTTATAAAAGCTCGCTCGTTTAGTAAACGAATGGAGCTTGGAATCCTTGATAATAAACGAGCCGAGATTGAGCTAGGATAGGTTTGAACGAGCTGAGCTCAAAGCCTCAAACTCTTCAAAGGTTGACTCGTTTGCAGCCCTAGTAATGGTTTTGGTGGTGGTTTGTACTTTGTGTCCTGATGTTACTGAATGAAGTTTTGCTTGGTTGTGGAAAGGAATGTGAAGAAAGAGAGTATTGTCATTTTCTCTTCATTTTATTTGATAATCGCCACGCTTCAGTCGATGTGGAGCACTTTGAAAACTCAGATTGATGCATAAAATTTGAGTAAAAGCTTTATTAGCAAGTGAACTCAAAGGTGTGATTTTGGAAGCCACAAAACAGCCTTGGAAATTTTGAGTGAAGAAAAGAGTCTCCCTTCATTCGTCTATTATTGGGTAGAATTCAGTTTGATATACTCTGGGTCAAGGAGCAGGGAGTTTTTTATGAGGTTTTTCTATTCGAATTTAATTATCAGGAGACATTTGTGTACAGTGTTTGAGACACGTGATCTTTAGTTTCTTGATTGATGGGTCCATGTTCAGTTCCCGAAAATTGGAATGCAAAGTACAATTATATAGCTATGTGCAGTATGCCATATTGCAATTAGGTGTATATGTTCCTGTAGCTTGATTTTATCAGCAACCACATGGAGGTTATTTGATTCTGATTGATTTAATTGACACTTGGTTTTCTTTTTGGTGCTTGTAAGTTTTGACCAAGTGATACGAGACAATGTTTACTATGACATTTTTTTTGACAAAAGTGAAGCAACTCAAGTGACTAGCCCTTATTTAGTTTTTTTAGTAATTCTGATTCCCATGACTTTGGGAGATGGTGTATGTTGTCTTGGGGTTCTTAAATGTGTTGGACTCAATGGAATGGGACTAAAGTGGATGCTTAAAATAGGGCCGGAAGTTTTGCCAATAGAGTGTGTTTGGTATGAAGTTTCAAATGTTTATTTGGCAAGGGATGACCAAGTACAAGATTGCAACCTTCTTCCAGATATTGATGGGCCTGATGTTTGGATATTCATATCAGGTTATAGGTTCCTTTGTGTAATATTGCGTGCTCACTTGTATGGTTGTATTGAGTTTCCTTTGTTCATAACTTCATTACCGATATGTATGCTGCTGCTGCTCACTAAATTTGGTGATGCAGCAAAAACGTGTATTGTCTATGTTTATATGAGCACATTTCCCAAGAGGCTTATTTGTTTGTTGGACTTAATTTGTATCATGAAACTATTCCATTCAATGCAGCTTATCGCTTTCTATGTACCACATTTGTAGTTATTGAAGAAGACGTCTGTGCGCCAAATATCAAAAAATGCATCCCCTGTAGAACAATTTCATCAGTCATTGCAACAGGTCAGTTATTAGTTTGCACTTTGCTCCTTAATATTCTTGTGGAAGTTGCAATTTAGATTTTGTTCCATCATAAGCTTAGGTGGATGATACACGTATAGTTAATTTTTTGTGGGTATGCAATCAAGGTTCTATGTATTTGTGCCTATTATACTCCTGATGAACGTTGTGCCATTGTATCGTTCTCATCCATGGTAAATTGGCGAAAAAGACAATTACAGTTTGCGTCGGTGATGTCTCAGGAACCGCCTTTTTTTTAAGGAGAAAGCAAGCAGAAAGGTTATAGATAAAAAACACTCAAGTACGTCATCTGGGTATACCTTGACATGTTCAAGAGTCAAGACTAGCTAAAACAGGTACACAAGCCCAAAGATGCAGAAAGATATGAACTGGCATGAACATACAGTAAGTCTTAAGTACCTAGCAGTGGAATCCCTTAGTGACTACTGCATTAACTAGGGAATCTTCACTATAAGCTTCCAAGGTAGTAAAGAATGTATTTCAACAATACATATACTGCATCAAAATTTTATTCTTATGGTTAATCAAGACAAGTATAAAAGGCGACTCTCACTTGTGACTCTTAGACAGGGGTGTGAAGTGTCAGTTAAGGAGCTAGACACCCTGCTGACTCTGCTTGCGGAGAAAAAGAGAAAATTGGAGCAAGAAGAAGCGGAGAGAAACATGCAAATCCTGATGAACTTCTTGCATTGCCTAAGGAAACAGAAGGTTGATGAGTTAAACGAGGTTTGTGACTAAGCCTTGGGTATATTTGTTGATGGCCTAGTAGTTATATATTTGTGTTCTATCTTCGTCAATTTGTAAATTTATTTTGGGAAAACGATGGAAGCCCTAGTGGCTTCAGGTGCAGCCTCCCAATTGGGAGACTCAACTTGAGTCTCTCAAATTACCTATTTTTGAAAAAGTGAATGATCCTCCTGATTGTTCTGATTTCTTTGAGATATTTAATTGCGAGATTCACTATTTGTAGATATTTAATAATTTCCTTCAAGGACTGATGCAACATTTGCTTTACTAAATGTATTAAAGTTAATCAGTTTATTCTTGACAGTTGAGATTAATGTTTTCTTAATGTTTTCTTTAAACTAAAATGATTGATGCCTCTGCTGCCTGTTTAGATCCAAACTGATCTCCAGTTTATCAAAGAGGATTTAAATGCCGTCGAGAGGCACAGAATTGATTTGTATCGAGCAAGGGACAGGTATTCGGTGAAGCTGCGGATGCTTGCTGATGATCCCACAGCAACAAAATCTTGGCCTTCATCGATTTTTAAGAATAACAATAATAATAGTGGCCTTAGTTCCAGTTCACGTAATGCACAAGGGGGGATGGGTTTTGGAAATTTTCAGTCGAAGAAAGCAGATGGTAAGGCTCAAGTAAGCACTCTTGCTCCCCAGAGAAAGGATACCATAAGTGGACTGGGTTCAGAAAATATGAGTCAATCTGGTCTTGCTGTAGTGAGGAAGAAGCGTGTGCATGCACAGGTTAGTGATCTTGTCTGGGTTTCATTTTCTGGAAATCTTGGGAAGTATTTGGTCTTTGTCATGGGGTTTATGTGTTACTTGTAGGAATTGAATTGGTTGTTTTGCTTTAGGTTGACCACAGAATTTGTCACCCAACATTCTTCCAGAACTTGACATGAATGAATACGGGGAAAGTAGATTGTCTTTAAATACTTTTATAACATGCTAGGCCTTTGTCCTGGTATGAGTATGGTTGAGGAAACCTCCCATATTAGCACAAGAAGACGGCTTGCTATTGACAACTTACAAACACTTAAAAGAACTATCCAACTTCGTTCAGCTCAAATGTGGCCTTAACCCAACAACTTCTGTTTGGTTACATCAATCTCATTTTCACCATTCATTTTTTTTTCTTCGAGATTTCTTGGTTGTAATCTGTGTGTGGGTTATATTTACAATTTGTAAAAACGTTGGAAGTTCCACCTGTTACATGAAAGCCCACGGTGTCCTGGTGGACACCCTTGATATATGCTTGGCTTCAATTCTCTTTCTGTGAAAGCAAATTTCCATACGCTTCTACTCTTTAACAACTTAATTCTTTACCATTCTGGCTTTATCTACATTTCCTGCTGTGCTGCAGTTCAACGACCTACAGGAGTGTTACTTACAAAAGCGACGACAGTTGGCTAACCAGCCAAATAAGCAGGAAGAAAGGGAAGCCAATGTGATACATAGAGAAGGTTATACTGCAGGTCTTACTGAATTTCAATCTGTGCTGAGTACCTTCACACGGTACAGGTATGTTTTTCAGACCGACCTTCATGAATCATGGGAAGATAAGATTTCACCGTGCTTCCATTTTCTTCAACTTATTACTTACATTTTTCAAATCTATGTGAACCAGTCGACTAAGGGTTATTGCTGAACTTAGGCATGGGGATCTTTTTCATTCAGCCAATATTGTGTCAAGGTAAACCATATGTTTTACATGTTGAGGTTGTATCCAACTTTCCAAATGAAATCACAATCTTTTTTTTGTTCTGTATAAAGTTTTTGTAATTGACAAATGCTAATGAAACTTGTATACATGGTTATAAAACTCATGTTGGTCATGGTAGTGCTTTTGAAGTTGGTATTTTGGTATTCAATATGGAAACTGTGCAAAATCCTAGTCCAGTTACTCTCCTGTAGGCATACCATGAATACATTTTCCCAATTTCTGTTTGTGGTTTTTACTAGTGAAATCAGAGGACTTAACAAGAAATCTCTGTTCTAACTCGAGTGAGTCTGGCATTGTAGACAACTTCGGTCAAACATTGAAATGCCACCGTTGGTGGTCACTGGTCAGGAATTATGCTGTACGTTATTGTGGAAATGACTTTGTAGATCAAGTTTAGTGCCTTAACTCGCTTGAGGCATAAAAGGTGTGTGAAGTCTCTGTGTCCACTTACCTGATAACAAAACAAAGAAAATGAAGCTTTGCCCAGATTTTTGTAGAAAGGGTTCAAGTGTCTGGTTGCAGGTTTTGAGGAATAGGTGCTGGAAGTCTAGAAACAGCAAAAAAAAATCATGGGGATTTGGTGCTCTTTTGGGCAAAAAGTAGGGAAGGGTTTGGGAATTGGTAATGCTTGGCCGAGAAGGGTTCAGGGATGAAATTACCACATTTTCATGGCTGTGGACAAAGTTATCAATCTCTTCCTGTACTGGCCGGTACTGGCCGAGACGTCCCATACCGGAAAGAAAATGGGACAGTCCAAACTATGTTCCGTTCTGCCTAATACCGGGCTATTCCGGCTGTTCTGTTCATTTCCCGGATTTCATCCGGGACAAAGCACGCACCATATTTGCTGTATTTTCTGGCCAAAATGCACTGCAGATTGGAGAGAGATAGAAAAGGGAGGAGAGAAGATAGATGAGAGAGGAAGACACAAATATGATATCCATCCGACATGAGCTTTCTTGCCATGGAATTTTCTTTCTTGTTTTTCTTTTTCCTGGTTGTGGTTTCTCTCTCTTGTGGAAGAGGAGAAGTATCGTGGTTTCTCTCTCTCTCTCTCTCTCTCTCTCTCTCTCTCGTGGAAGCGGAGAAGTAATAGCTGGACAGTAGACATAAATTATGGGGTAGGTTTTGATGGTAAGTTTGCTTTGAAAGTAGGAAAAGGTGGGGAGGTATTATTCTCTACACATGCAAACAAAAAGGTGAGTTTTTTAAAATTTGTTTCAAACTTGTGTTTATTTAAATATCAATAATTTGTAATTAGGCACTTAAAATCTTATTCTTGCAATCATCGGTTATGAACAACGAAATTGGTAAAACTTGAATAGGAAATTGGTATAGAAATATTATTCTTTTTGTCAAATCCAATATTGTAGCTATTGTTTCTATAGTTGAACCCTGTATTTTAATTACCACGATAAATCCGAAATGGTACACCAAAACATGCCGGTACCGGCATGTACCATACGAATCGGAAAAAGGGTACGCTGTCTAGTAGGAGATTGATAACTTTGGCTGTGAAATAGTCGAAGTGGCCTAAACCATGAGATTTTTTGTGAAAAAAGAGAGGATGAGATGTTTTACTTGTGCAAGGATTAGGCAAATTTGCAAAAGCACTCTTGAATTTTTAAGTAACTCTCCACTATCAGATCCTATTATTGCATAGATGCCTATGAGCTGCTGTACTTTTCCTATTCCATGAGTTCGATACTATGACTTGAGAAATTAAGAAACTTTGACGAGCTAGGAACTTTGAATACTCTATATGTACAGAAATCCATGAAGACCGTGAAGTTGACTCTTATTGACCCGCCACACTCCACAGTATGTCGAGCAAATTAAAAATTAAACCTGATCATGTATAGACAAATCTATGTGGCAGATACTGATTTAAAGAAACTATAATCAAAGACTCAAAGTAAGTTGTCAAGACTTAATGGCATGATCCCTGAAAGATGGTCTGTTTGGAATTTCAGACTTATCCCTTTTCTTCTTGTTGTTACGTACATGACTCTCTCTTGCACTGGTTGGTTTTCTGCAAGAATCGTGACCCCTTAAGCTTAATCAAATTGTACACGTCTTATTGCAGCATAGAATTTGACCGTGATGATGAGCTGTTTGCTACTGCTGGAGTTTCAAGACGTATAAAAGTTTTTGACTTCTCTTCGGTAAGTATTTCGTGTTCTGGTGGTTTCAATTCTGCCTGTTGCTTCAGTTGTGCACCTTGATACAGATGTTAGCCAGAAGACTTGCTTAAACACTGTTTATGATGTTGTTTTACACCTTTAGATACACACTTTTGTTGAGTATATTCAATTAGATTAGAGAGGGAGTGGAGGAGAATGTGGAGACCCGTAGGCCCATGGCTGGTATATGCTTCTTCACATTCTCTCTTCTCTTTTTTATGCTCCTAATTGGCTTGTGTATTTCAACTGCATTTCCCACTTGCCCACTTCCAGACGTTACTATATGCATACAGATACTAATACTCATCATAGATATACTGGTAGGTGGTACCCTACATAGTCACATTTGTATAAATTGAATGGAAATATTTATTTAGGTGTATGAATTGAAATGTAATGTAGACACAATGAATAAGAAAGACAAGTCATTCTCTAACTGGAATTAAGTTGGTCCTGTTGCTGCCATTTATCAGGTTGTAAATGAACCTGCAGATGTACACTGCCCTGTTGTGGAGATGTCAACACGCTCAAAACTTAGTTGCTTGAGTTGGAACAAGTTTACCAAGAACCATATCGCTAGTAGTGATTATGAGGGAATAGTAACTGTTTGGGATGTCACCACTAGACAGGTAATTAGGCAACCGCCCTTGTTAGTTCTTGCTCTTACATATGAATTTAATTGATCTCATATGTCTGTACTGGACTTGTACTTGATATTTTGCTACATGTGCTGACTTCTTTTTCCAGAGTGTAATGGAATATGAAGAGCATGACAAACGGGCATGGAGTGTTGATTTTTCACGCACCGAACCCTCAATGCTTGTGTCTGGCAGTGATGATTGCAAGGTAAAAAAGGATTTTTTTTTTT
>BPLS01013235.1:0-11445 GCA_019656275.1 Rhododendron kiyosumense | reverse complement strand
GCAAAAACATGACTAAACAAAACTGAGAGAAGCAAAACTTCAGATGGTCAGTGGAACTAATATCCTACTGTCCAACTGGTATTTATGCTTTGAGATATTGTCTTAGTTTTCTCTTTTGGGACAGTATCCAGATTATTTTCAGATGTGTGACTATAACCAATCAAGGCAAAATTCAGAACCATGCAAGTTGCTGCAATTTTTTAAGTGCTTGAGAATGCAATCTGAAATGCATGGAAACCTTGCTGTTTCTCACACATACAAACTGGATACCCAAATGGATATAAAAGTATTTTCTGAAAAAGCTCCAGGGATGGCCTCATTTGCTTTGTTTTACATTGTATTATTTCCCCAAACTTCACACAAGCAGCATGCATGAAAGGAAGAAATAAACCCAATGCTTCACTCAATTTGATCTCAGGCTGCAGAAAAGGGCATCCCATTGTTCCAATTCTGGTAAAGGAACTTAAATATGGAAAACAATCATCAATTTTTGTTTTTTGCAGGTTTCCACAATGCTTCCAAGAATCAATACATTAGAAGACTACAGCGACAAAAGAAACACATAACTTGTTTCTTCCAAAAGGAAAGGTGAAGCTATTTTTCTTTACAATGCATAGCACTGTTAAAGGAATCCTCAACATGAATTCCTACGGAAGAAGCCAACAAAGATGGCAGAAAGATATACTCTCTGTAGGGGCATATACGAACCCGTAAAGCAGCTTTACGAAGAGCAGATGAACGCATATAGACCTTCATGAGTTTGAAGATCATTATGTCCAGGGGCACTTTTGCATCATTGTTATTTTTGATCCATGGATGACCTATAAGAAAAGATTGTTATGTAGTGCTTCAGAAATGTAAGAAACAGTAAACACCAAACTTTTAACAGCGTTTGGGACACTGACTTAAGGCTTGTGCAGCTGACATTCTTTTCCGTGGGTCCTTGTTTAGCAAGCGCTTGACAAAGTCTTTTGCCTCAGACGATAGAGAAGGCCAAGGTGATTCATCAAAACTGGGACCGACTTTTAGAACGGCCCGAAAGATCCCAGATTCTGTTCGAGCCCAAAATGGGCGGCTCCCACATAATAGAATATAGGATATTACCCCTATACTCCAGACATCAGCTTCGGTACTGTAAGACCTATGCAGCACTTCTGGTGCCACGTAATATGCACTGCCAACAATATCATTAAGCCTCGCATCTGCAAATAACTTGGCATGTCAAGAAAACCCAACCTATTAAGCCATTCTACGCAAAAGACAACAGTAGGACATGCATTACGAAGGACAAACCTGGTTTCACAAAATCTGACAACCCAAAATCTATGGCCTTTAGTGGTGAGTTTTCTTCCTTTGATGTGAACAAGAAGTTCTGATCCAGCAATTCAATAGTTAGATGACACAAATACCATACGAAACTGAAAAGACACAGAAATACTTAAGCAAAGTTATATTACTAATATAAATATTGTTGATATAGTCATATAGATGTTTTAGCCAATAACCAACATCATCATGAGTGCAAATCTTCTTTGTCGAACATTTGAGGTTTGAAGCAATCAGAGCATGGATAGGAAATGGACACAGATAGGACACGACTGGAGAAACCGAGAAACTCACACGTCAATTTTCTTTTAAGAACAATACCAGGGACACGACAAGTATACATAGATATAAGAACTATTTCTCAATTTTAATGTTGTTTATATTCAACAAAACTACATAAGACTTGTTACAAATCATTTTCCATGTTCTACAAATTCAGAAACAAGTGTGAACAAAAGATCTTAGTATCTATTTTAAAAAGCTCTATTCATGAAAATATGGTAAGCATTGGGGTTTAGATTTGGAAACAAAGAAGTCTTTTGAAATTACGAAGCCTAAAGGAGGACACTATGATCGAGATATCCACTGTTGCCATTTGACATAGGATCCCACATTACTTCTTCAAAGTGCAACGAATCTCATGTATTTAAGCATTGGACACCATTCCTAGATGCTGATAAAGGACACATTGGCGACAGTTTGACTCCTGTTGTTTGACGCGAGACTCACACGAAGATCACACCTTCTCATAGATGTCCATGCTTCTCATTCAGAGCAATCAATGACAGTACCAAAATCTCAATTCTTTCCATAATCTGGAGAAAAAATGTCAAATCTTAAAACTACAATCTTTCATTCGCTTGCCCGAGAAACTTCTCAAGCCGACAAATCCATTCTCTTGCCATAGACAAAAAACCCCCCAAAAATTGACCACAGTTCACAATCAAACAGTTCTACATCTAATGCCAATAATGCCGTGTAGCAATCTCAACTTGACATTATAGCCCACCTCAGGTTTAAGATCACGGTGAACCACACCCTGCAAATGGCAAAAGGAAACAACATTTAATATTTGGACCAAGACAGCTTTTGCTTCATCTTCTGTGTATTTGCCACCCCTGCAGAATAAAACAAACAACTATCCTTGCGTTAACTGCTGCCCAGTTTCATCCCTCAAAGTTCTCCCTTCTATCCACCAATGTCCAAAACAAATACGTCAAAATGCAAGATTTCAGCATAGCTAAAAACAAAAAGATACCTCGCCAGTATTCTATCCAAAAGCTCCCCACCTTCACACAACCTAGAAAATGTAATTCATCGATGCTGTTAGAAATTAACCCAGTACAAGCATGCGGTACTGCCATTCATTTACGTGCACAGAATCAGTTAGTAAGATACAAAGGTACTCTCAACATAGTTGTTCACATAGAGGATAGACCTGTTAGCTAAACATGAAAATTCATGTGAGTGGTTACTAAACTAATCAAAGATCCAAATTTGTCACCACTATATAGGAGAAGCCAAATGCACTGTATGATGGGGAACAAAATTCATTCAGGTGTCAAGATGAAAACTTACTCCATCACTACGTAGACATTTTCATTGTCTTCGAATGCGTCATAGAACTGGACTAGATTGTTATGTCCTGACAAAGCCCTCAATATTTTCACCTCCCTTCTTACGTCCTCAATGGCTATGGCGGTGGTCATCTAGTTACAAGTATAATAGAGCAGGATTAGCATACAAAGTCAAAACATTAACACTTGAAAAATCTGAACTAAACTGAAAGCACTCTACAAATCAACTAAGATATCAACCAGAACTCATTATGCTTCCCTTGCAGAGAGCAAGGGGTTCAAACATCAAATTGACACAAGGATCAAATTCAATAAGTTCCAACCAAAACATCAGTAAATATAGCAAGCTAAATTGATTCATACACCGTTCCTTGAGAAAAGAAAGAAGCAATGGAACATAATTTTCCAAAGACACCTTGAGCAACAATATTATGTGATCAATACTTTCAATAGGAGAAACAAGTGAATTTTTGCAATCATTGAGGGTCAGCTTTGAGTCATCATCTTTTTTTCATTAGTTTAGTTGTTAGTCAATGATATTGTCTAGTGACTCTAGTTGATAAAACCCAAACGAGTCAATGCTAAACTACCAATTTGGAGAGAACTGAGAAGCATCAGAGCCAAGTTTTCAAAATAAGTAGAAATAAAATTGAATATATGGAATTTCGATCTAAATATCTAATAACCATAGAAGAATAAGTGAAGAGCTAACCAAAGAATACATATTTGTTATGCGTGACATTAACACGTATAGAGAGAGAATAGACCAAGGTGGTTTTGGGATGTTTGGTCATATACAACAAAGACCATCAGATGCAACAGCAAAAAAAAAAATTTAACTTCATCATAGTTAATAAAAATGCTAATAGGAGACGAAGATCCAAATTGACATGTCATGGTAAAAAAATGATGTGAATTAATTAAATCTAACTAAATGTAGACAAAGTGGAATGGCAAGATTTCATGTAGCCGACCTCAATAATTCTAGACACATTGTCTAGTATTGTTTGGTGTATATTAATATTCACATTTATTGGTATGGATCACCGATCACCTATTTCCAATATTCTAAGTTTACACTAGATGTTTTTTCGGTTTTGCAATAGTTGTCTAATAAGCTCAACATAAAGTATTTCAAATACAAATTTATTTTGGCCAGGAAAATACATCCTTCTGTACTACCAAAACTATAGTTGATGGAGAGAGAAAAATGATTGAGCTGGTTAGGCGAAGAAATCATGTAATGGAGGTGAGTGAGGTCCAACAACTAGACATGCATATATATTTTCGTCGTATTCGCATGAACATCCTAAGCAATATGTGGCGCCTCCCATGCATGGTGTGATGGAGTCAAAGGTTGTTGTCCAAACAACAAGATAGCTAAAATGGCATCCAAATCCTCCAAATACTCTCCCAAGGGAATATTTTACTAGAATCACCACATACGATAGAATGGACCAAATTCGATTAAAATTCTCACTTCCAAGGCTCCACCATAACATCACATCTCCCTGCGCAGATCAATCTCCAACTTAGCAGCTCAAAAATCACATTAATAAACTCAAACCTCCCAATCCCCTACCTAAAACTCACGCTCCTTACCCATGGGAGTTGGTAGACTCTGACGAAGTTGTCATAGGCGAACACCCCCTCACCATATGTGTTTCCAGAACATGAGAACAATATCCTCCTTTTATCTCCAATGACAAATGAAACATGTCCAGAAAATATGCCACCACAGTACTCTATATTGTTTCTGTGGAGGGCTGAATGACACTTACTGGGCCAAACATCATACTAAGCCCGAGGCCCATACAGGTTATTGGGTCAAACACTCAGAGATGATGTGAACTGATCGGCCTAGGATCAGCTAGACCATGGGCTTTTAACCCCACCTTATGGTGTGACAAGCAAGAACCACCCAGTTATTGAGCCAGGTAGTGATGGACCAGGCCCAGCCCATATTGGGCATTTGGCTCAGTCAGCCCATCTTGGGCATTTGGCTCAGTCAGCCTCACGTGGATGCCAGGGTGATTGCTCAGCCAGGTGGCGACATGCCACTGAGCATGCATGACAACTTTGATTACTCCTAAGACGGTTACATGATGATGTCATGAGCATGAGGCCATTATGAAGGCACAAACCGGGCAGGAGGTGCTTGGAGGGCAAGTAATTCTCTCTTTATAAAGTACGAGCTGAAACCCTAAAAAGAGTTACGCCACACGTAGCACTTCTATGGTTGAGTACTTTCCTGAAGAGAAGCTGACTTAAGCATCGGCATGTCCTCCAGCCAACTTCCAACCGATTAGCACTAATGGTGTCATTCGCTTTGCAATCACTCAACTAAAGGAAAGACAAGATCATAAGACATTTGTCTACACGACAGTAGACAGAGGAATCAACTGCACCACAGTTCTTAACCCCTCTAAAGTCAAGCTCATCAAACGCTCCCAGTTCATAAGACCAAGATTAATCACAAACCATGAAACTACATATCTAAATCATTTCATCTCCAAAAGAAATGAGCTAAAACTGAAGGATATTTTTTTCATTTTATCGGAGCTAAAACTGAAGTTCAACAAGCATAGAAGGGTATCACCTAAATATCTGTTCAAACAAATTATTCCAAACAATAACAAGAGAAGTTGGAACATGTCAAACCTTGACTTTAGGGATAACCTTGACCGCAACCTCTTGCCCCTTCATCTCTCCCTTCTTGAACTTGGCCCTGCAAGTATACCCAAAATGCCCCCTCCCAACCTCCTCCCCAATCTCATACTTACCCCCAAAATTCTTTGAAAACCCGAAACTCTTATCAAGCCCCACCACGCGCCCACCGCCCTCCTCCCCCGCCACCTGGCTGCCCTCCGGTATCGCACCTCCTTCGCTCCCATTCGGCTTCACCGACCCCTGCCTCCTCGCCAGCGCCGCCCTGATGTGCTTGGCCGGCGAGGGCGGCGGGAACGGCCGCCTGAAGAACCGCTTCGGCGTCGAGGTGGCAGAGCCCCCATTGGCCGCCGGAGTCTTCTTGGAGAACAGGTAGTGGGCCGGGCTCGGGCTGTAGAACGGAAAGAAGGGAGATTTCTTGCCTACATCCTCGTTCGTAGGGTTTTGGGCAGTGTCGGATGGTTTAACGGCGTCGTTTCCGGGACTAGAGTTGATGATGTCTTTTGCTGGATTGGCGTAGCGGTTGCTTGTTTCTGTGGGGGGCTTGGACGTGCAAATACCCATGGAGGTCTTTTAACGTGCTCGCCGTTCCAAACGGAATGTTGCTGTAGGTGTAGCTGGGAATTGGAGCATTACACGAGGACTTGGTTGAATTTGATTAGACGTTTTCGGATTGGCTTTTTTGTTTCCTAGGGTTTTACTCGAATTTGGTGGTCTGACTTCCGAGCCCTAGGAATAATGCGACGGAATTGGTTGTTAGAGAGAGAGAGAGATCTGGAGATGGCAGATAAAAAGGAGACGACGAATAGGAGGAGTTTAGATCAGGTGACTCGGGTGGGCCAAATAGGAGGAGTTTAGATCATTTCCCTCCTTCCCGTTCCAGTAAAGTACCACTACGCACCGTTCTAGAATACCTTCTTAAAAAATAAATACTTATTTCAATGAGATCTATCAAATAAGATCCATATTGATAGAAAAATTATTTACGTAAATACATAATTTTTGAATTTGAAATTGTCTTCTTAAAAAATAAGTATTTATTCTCCACTCTGAAACGGAACCTAAGTATTTATTTGTAATTTCAATTTAAAAAATAGTAATGAACTTATAAAATTAATTTTTTAATTTAACAAGATCTATATTGTAAGTACAGTATATTTTTAGATTCCAGTGAGTTCATTATTTTTTAATTTAAAAATTACAAAATAGGTACTTATATGAGGTACTAGAATGGAGTCAGACCTTTGTTTGTATAGGACGAGAAAGTCCAAATCTAAATATTTGATTGTTGTAATTAATGGTTAGTATTTGTTCGGGGACTCTTCCAGGAAAAAAATGATTATTATTTGTAAGAGTGTCCGAATAAACCTGAATCATTAATTGTACCGGTGTATAATTCAAATTTGAATGGTTTCATCTAGTGTCCAAACTCGGGCAAATAAATACATAGACAATTAAACTATATCCGCTTTTGTCTTGTTTTTATTTTTTACAGAACATAATAGGGCGTGTTTTGCGATAGGTGTGTATATAGATTTTAGTTTCATATTATGTTACAGATTTTAAATTTCAAATTTTAGTACAAGTTCAAAAATATTGCTTATTGCAACTGCGAGATTATGAAAATTTGTGCTGCAGAATTTCAAAAGTTACCCAAACCCAACTTTGATATTTTGATAATCCATTATCAAGAATTTTGGCAAATACCCCAACTGATTTTGAAAAACTATATTCTCAAAATTAAAATAAAATATCCTCACAAGCACGCAGACAATATCATGACTTTCATATATAAAGTTGGGGAAAGTTTTCAATACACACTCATTTAAGATGTGTACCATATGCACCTATTGTGTGGTTCATATTGTGCCACCTCATAAAAAATTACTTTTAGGATCAGTCATTCATAACTTTTATTTCGTATCGTAATTTTTATTCTAAAAATTCATAACTTTTTATCGATAAGATTCGTAACTTTTTAGCAATAAATTCATAACATTTTGGGAATCATAATATTTTGGTGTGTTTCAATGAGGGTGCATATGATACACACCCAAATAAGAGGAGTGTATTGTAACACTTCCCATAAAGTTGAAGAGCATCTCCAACAACTTAACAAAGAAAAAACAAGAGCATCTACAACAAAATAACTAAACTTTCATTGTCAAATTGCATATGTTGGCAAATTTAGTACGTACTTATTGGGCGACCCATCATTCCAATGGAATAGGTAAGTTTATTCTTGTAATGGATGATATCATTCTAAAAAGGACAGGAATGACAAATATAAATATTTTTTATCTAGAAAATTATTCGACTATGATTAGCCTATATTTATTTGGTGTATCCGGATCATATATATACACATGGTTCAGATTGAATTGGAATGACCGTTAACATAAATTTACAAACTAAACTATTGAACATGGTTTTTAATTTTTAAAACTGAGACCAAACTACACTACTAAATAACCTGACCAAACCATTGGGTTTGAACTGGAAATTCTGGAATCGCGGTTTGGAGTTTTTTTTCTCACACCTAGTTGGTGGCCGGGCATGGGAAGACGAAATTTAGGGGTGCTTTGGCTAAAAAAGTTATAGGTTTTTAAATATTCATCCTCAAACATCATCATCCGTAAGTATTTATTCATGTCATTTGGAACAGTTATGTTTTCATCCCTGCTTTTAAATAATTCCAAGATTGCCCTTTATTATATAGATACATTGACTAAAATATATCGGGGCGGTTTTGCGGATAACCAATTAAACACCAAAAAAATCACCCCAAATGTCAATCTCATAGTTTCCGATTAAATTTTTATGATCCGAACCGTTCAATGTATGCATAATATGATTTTAAAGGTATCCGTGAAAAATTTGCAAAAAATATGACCTGAAAGTGCTTGTTTTGAGCAGTTTTTAATTGAACCATTCATCAAATCTAAGCTAAAAATTGCTCAGATCAAGCCCTTCCCGATCTTTTTTTTTTTTTCTAATTTCTCGCGGGTACCCTTAAAATCACGTTCTGATCACATTGAGCGGCTCGGATAATTAAAATTTGATTGGGAACTATGAAGTATTTTTTTAGGTGTCTAATTAGTTGTACCCGTAACTGCCCCGAATATATATATATATATAATATATGTCTATATAGGCAGAGATTTTTGGGACTAAAAAATAATTTTGAAGGTCCTATAACCTAATTTTAGGATAATCAACCCTAACAAATTCTAAAAATTTGGCAAAACCATTTAAACCCCCATTTCGGCAAAATCCCATTGCCATTTGCAGGTTTTGGAGGGAGAGGCGAGCGGCCCCCCATTGCCATCCCGTCGTCCATCACATCGGCCTCACACGTCGTCATCAACTAGTGAAGAAGAAGGAGGCGAATCTGACATGGAGTGAACAAGGACCCTCCTAGTGCAGCTTCATTGCATAGCTTGTTGAATCGACGGTGGGTTCATTACGTTAGTTTTTCTTTTCTGTTTGATTAGGAGGATGGTAATCCTCGTGTATTTTATGGATATATGGTGGTAATTAGTGTTACCACATACTTCTTGTTTATATTTTTCTTGATTTGGTTGCCAAAAACCCAAACCACTATGGCAACCAAATCAACCCAAACTGCTATGAGAATCGAAAATTTTGTTGGTGTAATTTCATGGTGTATTTCGTCGTGGTGTATATTACTCCATCAAATATATTTCATGGTATATTTTATCAATCATATCTCATGGGGAATTTTATATAGCGGATTTCATGGTGTATTTATCAAGCAGATTAATTTCACGGTGTATTTTATCATACGGATTTCATGTTGTATATATATCAAAGTAGATTTCATAGTGTATTTCATGTTCATGGTGTATTTATCAAGCAGATTAATTTCGTGGTGTATTTTATCAAGCGGTTTTCATGGTGTATTTATAAAGTAGATTTTATGGTGTATTTCATTAGTAGATGATCGGTTTGAATATTGTCAATATTTTGAAATATTTTTTATGGTAATCATGAAAAGCATAGTTGATTCCACCATGTTTCAAAAAAATTTCATGATAATACATGGTAGATAGGGAACAATAAATATGGTTTTCGAATTTAAATTTAAATTGGTAAAAAATAAATTGTTTGGATTTGGTTATTACAGATTTTTAAAATTTTGAAATCCTCTTTAAATTAGGAAATGGTTGAATGAAAACCCACTAAATTAGGAAATGGTTGAATCCCACTAATTTAGAAAATCAAAACACACACATATGAATATCTTATTAAAAGGGTAAGATATGTAATTCACAATTTTAAATGATGAAAACCTAACTGTTTAAAATACCCTGAATGAATACTTACGTTGAATAAGGTTTGAGGATGGATATATATTTCAATCTCCCAAAAAGTTAATCCGAATTATTGAATTATTCATGGCCAATAATCCAACTTGTTTGGACTCAAAATCAGAGTAGTTGGACTGTCATCTTACCTATACGTGGCAAGAGCCCAAATCAATTTCTAGGGTAAAATGTCATGAATAGACCACTTTACCCTTCTTTTTTTCTTTTTTTTTTTCCTTTTGTGTGTGTTAATCCCTACCTGCCCCTTCATTCAAAGGCATTCTGATAATTAGTGGGGGTGTCCAAATTGGAAGGTAAAAGAAATCAAATAATCCACCAACTAAAGAGCCAATAAGCCAAACCAAAATACTTATTTAATTTTTTAAGGCTATTGATTTTGCCGCTCTTTTTTTTTAATGTAACTCATCTGTAAGTGTATTTTTGGTGCAAAAATACACTAGTAGGGGAGTGGCGTTAACAAAAAAAGATAGTGGCAAAATCATTTCCCTTTTTTAAAGGAGCTAAATAATCCAATAATCTAATAAGCCGACTAAATCATTAGGTCAAAACACCCCTTAGCCCCAAGAATTGTTGTTAGCTTCTTCTTTTTTTTTCAAACCGAAAGGAGATTTTATTACTATGAGAGACATAGAAGATGAGCCCGAGGCTCTAACATCATCAAGGGCTAGGGCCATGAGTTATTAGGTAATTAGGCCGCGTTCCAGAACACATTTTTAAAAAATAAGTACTTATTTCACATTTTTAAACTTAAAAATAATATAAATGAAAATTAATTTTCCAATTTTTTTTGCACCATATAAAATATCTCAATGACATCTATCAAATAAGATCCATATTGATGGAAAAATTATTTGCGTAAACACATAATTTTTGAGTTTGAAATTGCCTTCTTAAAAAATAAGTATTTATTTCCCTTTCGGAAACGGGCCCTTATTGTTAGCTGAATTGTTCACTTTTGCTGCTTTCCCCCAACTAAAGAGTCAATGTTGTTAATTCTTTCTTCTTTTTCTTCTTTTGTTTTTTGCATTCGTTAAACTTAATCTACTATATTCCACGGGACTTGGGAAGGAGATGAGTGCTTATGTGAATCAAATTATGTCCATGTGCATGGAAGTATAAAGGAGGCACTTGCCAATGCTGTTAATTTAATTGAATTTGATTATTTGTCTTGTGATTATTTTTTGCACGCGAAATGCACAATTTCCAAAGCAATTTGGGACAAAGGGACTAGCTCTTTAAAAGATCTTTTGAACCATGTAAATAAAATGTAGGAAAAAATTAGTCAAAAGAACTGGTTGTATTTTATAGAATATGTCTTTCATTTCAAAATTGCCGCGGCGTGATACCAAATACAAGTTGAAAACCAAAATAAAATAAATTACCATTAGTCTACGACTACATAGGACTACAGCCCACATGACTTGCCTTGTTGCCCGTATTGACGGATTTGACTCCGGCCCTGACTTGTATAAAACTACCAACATCATGTCAAAAAAGTATAAAAGTGTGAACCGATGTAAAAAAAA
>BPLS01013208.1:0-13283 GCA_019656275.1 Rhododendron kiyosumense | reverse complement strand
AGACCTTGTGAAGTTTGTGAAATTTTAACTTCAAATTCTGTCATAAAAGGATATCTCTTAGGTAGTAATTCAGCAATAATAATTGTCACGCCCCAAATCCGGGAGCATGACTGGCCGTGTACCATGAAGCAATCATGGGACATGAAACCTAATGAAAAATACTTTAAAATTCAAAACTAATAAGAGAAAAACTGGATATTTTATTAAAGCAAAATATGCAAACTCAAAACCGGTAGTTTTGTTAAACAAGATGGACACAACATCCAATATTCTCCAACTCCAAATTCTACAATGAATTGCCAATAAATAAAAGTGCGGAAACTATTCAACAATAGAAAAGAAATAAAATGCAGACGCCCTAGAGATCCAAACAGAAGGTCTCGACAATACCTCAGAGTCCACTACAATGCCCCATGCACTAACCTGGAAAAAAAAAGTGGAATAAATCCGTCAGCTGACGAGCTCAGTGAGTAGTTAAGCATGCTAAGAGTGATAATATAAAATGGCATACTTTTGAACGAACGATAATGAGGGTTCCAAGAAGTGGTTTCAAATTAATACGGGAGATAGATGGTTCAACGAATACTAACAGCCAACCAAATACTAAACAAAATGATCAACAGCTCAACAAAAAGTATCCACCAGTTGAATAACATATTAATGAATAATATGAACAATCATCGAATCACCAAAATAATTATATCAAACAAAGAGTCCAATAATATCCGAACGACGAACAATGATAACGGAAGTACAAACCGGAGTGGGAACCATAATTACCAATTACCAAATGCCAAATATTTTCTTAGGGCTTCGCCCGTTGGATCCAACACCGTACTTAGAGTCACCACAGGATGGTGCTTGGGACCTTTTCCCTAAGCCGATCCGAAATAGGATCACAGGGTATTTCACAAGTCTTTTGCCTATCTGTTGAGCACTAGAGTCATAGGGTATTTCACAAATCTTTTCCCTAGCGGCCAAAGTCACCACGATATTTCACGGGTCTTTCCCTTAGACTTTAATAAATATAAACATGGTCCCAAACACATAAGAATAACGGCGAACCGGAGTCACCTGACCGGCCAGGATTATTCCCCGTCTCGTTGCATAGTCACAATAATATGATGGAATCAACGAATTGATGACAGTAAAATAAAGGCATCAATCAATCAGAATTATTATTAGTGAACCTTGTATGCCAAATGGTACGTCAATTGTCAATAATTATGAGAGCAACGATTAAGAATAATAATTATCGGATCACAACGAATAACGAATTGTTAAGAATAGATTGGCTCAAAAGGATTCCAAAGAATGGGATCACATGCTTAACCACTCACCTCGATTGGATAGATAAATCGCAAAAAGCAATATTGCTCGAGTACTCTGCTAGTCTGAATAAAAAGAATGCATGTACGGAAATTAATTCAATGAAAATGGCTACTGTACAGCTACTACTAATATGTCTAATAACAATTATGTATTTATAAGTCTACCTTCCAATGCCCATCACCCACGCGCACACAGCACCACCACTTCTCACGGCACACAGCACACACACACACTCTCACTCTCTCTCTCTCTCTCAACTCCGGTGAAAACCTTCTCGCCGCTGCATTATCTATTGTTCCCACAATTTTCTAGAGAAACTAAAATAACCTAGGTCTCTCAACACTTATATATATGCAAATAATGACCCATTCTCTCACAACCCTTAAAACTCTCACACGGATAAATAACTACACATCTTATAAACTGACATTTAGTATAAAAACACAGTAGTAGGAAAATAGCCCCAATATTATGAAATTTAAAATTGAAGTATTTTATTTTATTAAGAAGTTTGAAAAAGAGAAATGAAAGATTTAATTATTTGGGTCAAAAATATTTGTTTTTTTTTTTTATACTAAAAAAGTGGGATGTCACAATAATGCCAGGCGTCAAGAGGTGGGGAGGATGCTTATTTTGTTGCTGGGAAGAATTGGTTGGGTGTGGCGGATGGAGTTAGTCAATGGTCACAAGAAGGTAATCCCTTTTGTCTTGCACAATGTATGTCAATGTGGATGTTTGCATTTGATAACTCAGGGTGTCTAGGCCAGCTTATGCGTTAACTCTACTAAGCCCGAGGGACCACTAGTGCTCAACCTTCATTTTTGGTTTGTTTGTTGTGGGTGGTATTACCGACAACCCTCAGTCTGAATTTTGTGCGTTTCACTATATATGGTTATCCATAGACGCACAATTCACAAATATTCAGAAAAAAACTTTTTGCTAGATAGCCCCATAGGCAAATGGCCTGCTATCATTTGCCATGAATCGGTTCTTTCATTTTTTCTTCTCTTTCTTTGCTCTTCTTCATATTTTTCCTCAAAGAATGCAGCCTTATTGTATCTTGAAGTTGTGCGGGCACGTTTGGTTCAGTCTAATATGTTCTGCATTTGTTACTCAGGAATTAATCCCGGAATTTATGCCCGAGAATTGATGGACAACTGTAAAAAGATTGTCTCGAATTGCAACAGTATGCCACTACCTAAACCGGAGGAAGTCCTCAATCAAAGTGCTCTTGGCGCGAAGTCTCCTGGATCGTCAACAGTTTTGGTTGCTTACTTTGATGGTCGGGTAATTGTACCTATCTTAACACCTATGTTGGCAATGTAATTAATGTGAAACTAAGTATTGACATTGCTTTTGTAAATTTCATCCCTTTTTTTACCTTAGTCAAGGTTGTGTTTGGATCTTGGATTGTGAAACGAAAAGAAAAGCTAAGGGATCACAAATCGAAGAGCCAATGTAGACTTTGTATAGGTGACGATGCATAAATCGTATTATTATCGTGTAATAACTTCAATTTTTTGTTCATTAGGAAGTGTAGCTTTCAGAACAAGCTTAATGTTTCTTTCTGCCCTTTATGGTGTTAGCTCAAGAGTTTTGGATTTGTTGTTTCGATCATATTGAATTCTAGTTGCAAGAAAAGAAATGAATCCATAAATAATATTGAGGATGCAATTCCATAATTGGAAGGAATCTAATCTTAACCAATCGATCAGAGTTCAATGGAAGTAAGTGTTACGAAATATAAATTCAAGCTGTTAGGCCATGAAGAGACACAGATTTCTGTTGAAGTATGAAATACCCAAAACTCATAGACCGTCTAAAATGGAGTTGTGGTGATGCTTATAACTTCTTGTAAGGCTGTCAATCAACTGACTGTTTAATTCCAATCAGGCTCTTCATGTGGCAAATATTGGAGACTCGGGATTTATTGTAATCAGAAATGGTGCTGTTTATAAAAAGTCTTCTCCAAGGTCTTTCGAGTTTAACCGCCCATATCAAATAGAAAGTGGAGATGATACCTCGGAGTTTGTGGAGGTATGTTTTCCCTAGTGCTAATAATATGTCCGAGGATGCAAGTTAATTATTAGGAAAACCCTAGCTAAATTACTAGGGACTATTGGATTTGATGTGGACCATGTGGTACATGATTGATTAAAATGTTGTTCGTATTTTGATGCTACGTACATTTCAGGTGTATAGAATTGATTTGAATGATGGTGATGTTATTGTTACTGCAACTGATGGCCTTTTTGACAATCTATACAACGGAGAAATAGCTTCAGTCGTCCGCAAGTCGCTGCAAGCCAATTTGAAACCTGAGGTGCTTCTCAAATCTTTTCTGCTCAAATTTATTAAGCTTGTCAAGTGTTCACTAGATTATTTGGAAAACTATCAGATTTGGTTAACCAGAGGCAATCAACCTAACACAAAGAATAGCAGTGGTTAAGCAAATTGTGACCTGGCAATTCTTTTCTCTTTATATTTCTGATATATGATAAGGTAGAGGTGATACTTCTAGCAATGTGGAATCCTGTCAATCGATGGAAATAGTTACAGCTTCCTTAGATTGGTCTCTTAGTGCTGTCAGAAGATAAAGAATAGGGCAGGGAAACCAAAGAAGTTATTTAGCTTCTCCACTTCATTATCACTTATGCATCCCGGGACCTTTTCTTTACCTCGAGAAAACCCTCCCCAGTTCTGTGATCCAAGGTGGCCTAAGTGCTTTTAGGTGTTTCTGTTTTGAGCTCTGCCTAGAACTAAGTAACCCCATCTTGCAGACTATCACATTTGACTTGGTTTGTTAACAACCCTTCATTGTTATCTCATCCCATGTTTGTTTAAGGCGATTATTTAAGGCGATTAATAATACATAGAGGTGGCAATCTCAACCCATATTTTTTACATGCTCAAATCCACCGACTTATAACCCAACAACCCAACCTGCCCATATTATATACTGGGTTGAATCCATATTTATGTGGATTTAGGTGGGTTGAAAATGTGTTCAATATGGGCTCAAAGGAAAAGATTTAGGCTGGCTTGTTTTTTTTAATTGCTTGTCCAAAATCCACACTGGTCCAGTGAAGCAGCAATCTGTTCCCCTCCCCCCCAGTAACCCTGTTCGATCTCCATCTCTGTTTCCGTAATTTGCTTTGTCATTCTCAACATATTGTTTGTTATTCACTCAAGAGAAAAAGAACAGTTTTGATATTTCAGTACAAATATGTGTATATACATATTTTTACGAGTTCATGAAAAAATATCTTGTGTAGCATCAGTTTTTACAAGTTCTAGAATTTTCGGTTTTCCTTTTTGCAAGTCTTGCGATATGCAATGGACTCATCGTAAACCTCTATTTATAATTTAAGACGACCCTAGAGGAACGTATGAGCTCAAGGATAGATCGAGGGGCGGATGAGCCCGGGCACCGTCCTACCACCGCACATTTAATTTTTATTAGAATTATAGTAGTTTTTTTTCCTCGAATAGTCTATGGTATCCTACACCCCGTAGTACATTACCGCATCACATGAACCATTGTCCATAAAGTTTCCGTTAAAAACACCGTCAAAATTAATGACTTTATACGGGTGACTCAATATATATTTTAATTTAAATCACGGGTGTCTCAATTCATTTGATTCTAAGTTATACTAAAAAAGGTGAGAAAATGAAGGAAAGTGGATTGGTCCGGTCAGGTTTGAGTATGGCTTGACCCATAGTTGACCCGATCCATTTCAAACCGCTTACTATTGACCCGTATTCAACTTGCACATATTCAACCCACAACCCGTTTCAACTTGCCCAAACTTGCTTAAACCCACCGTTTGCCACCTCTACTAATACCACATGCCCCTTAATATTCCACATTTGTACGCCGATCAAGAAAAATACTCCATATTTGTTCATCTCATGTTTTGTTGGATTATCCGATGGATATGCAGTCCCTCCGGCAATAGTTACATATGATAGCAGGAGATCTGCTCCTCGCGGATTTGTAAATTTATTTATTTTTGCTGGGTAGAAGGTGGAGGAGGCAGTGGTCGGCTATAGCAACCTCTCTTAGCGTAATGATACGAACTCCAAACTCACGATGGGTCCCATGAGGGTCCAGTCACCAAGAGGTTTCTACGTCCCCACCAAGGGCTAGTCGGGCCTGTATGGTTGCAAGGCAAGATTGGGCATCATCCGCATGCCTTGTTTTTGTAACGTCCTGTACCCAAAACCTATGAGAGCGAGCCATTTACCACGAGGCTTGGATTTGTAATTGAATACAAGTCTAATCTGACTAATCGAATGGGTCTTAGCGTGTTGTTGTTCTTCTTCTTTTTGGTGTCTCTCATCACTTTTGTTTTTTGTGCTCTTGTTTCTTGGATCGTCAGGAAATAGCAGCAGTCCTGGCTGTGACAGCACAAGAGGTGGGAAAATCAAAAACTGCTTGGAGTCCATTTGCAGATGCAGCAGTACAAGAAGATGGATATGAGGGATATACTGGTGGCAAACTTGATGATGTTACCGTAATTGTGTCTTTGGTCCAGAAGTCCTCCCACTGATTAACGACAATGGCTTTCTTCATCTTCTTGTTTCTTGTAAGTTGTAGTCTGTAAATGTTTTACCCACCTATTATGTTAACCCAGTTCGAGTATTGGAGGAACTGAAGGAGATGGACAATAGAGAAAGAAGCGAAGGAGAAAGAGAGTGTCAATATAAATTATGAGTTGTGCTATATGTACCGACCAAGGGGGAGAGAAAACGTACCGACGGCCGCCGGCCGGCCGTCTCCGGCCACCGGACGGCCGATCCGAGCCGTCCAAAAATTCTAAACAAAAAAATCGATGGGGCGTACGCGAGAATAAACATCATCCGAGGTGTGTAGGATACTTGATCTGAGCACTCTTTTTTTGTATATATACACGTATATACATATATACACAAAAAAAGGGTGCTCAGATCAAGCACCTTACACACCTCGGATGCCATTTATTCTCGCGTAAGCCCCATCGGTTTTTTTTTTTAGAATTTTTGGACGGCTCGGATCGGCCGTCCGGTGACCGGAGACGGCCGGCCGGCGGCCGTCGGTACGTTTTCTCTCCCCCTTGATCGGTACTCATATCATTTTCGATAAATTATTGGCTTGTACTGTTCAAATGTCCTTTGTGGTGAAAGAATGGCAACAGTAGTGTAAGAAGTATGGCAGGTGTACGAAGTTCCAATTATATGTAGATGAATAGTAAATGTGTCGGTAGTAAAGTCTTATAATAGTGAAGTCACAATAATACGTGGTACTATTACTCTGATGTAATTAGTGATGCAAACAGTTGTACTGATACCTCCTCCTTATGCCTATAAAAGACGGATTCTATCGATTGTAATATCCAAGTTAGTGTTTCCAAAAGTATAATATCAATATTGTATTGTATTGTATGTTTTTTAAGATTCATATTGAAAAGTAAAAACAATGTCAAATGGCATGCTATTTCAAAAAGATCTAATATATTGGGACTGATGGAGTACTACTACTAATCAGCCTTTTAAATAAAGGCAGTTATGATCATACATGTTATTTTGTAACAAGATTTTGGATCTCCGATAGCGTAATATACTTATGTGTCGACTCGATACAACAGGCGTTATATACTTATGACGACTCGATACAACAGCCCAATATCGATACCGATGATTTTTGGCAAATTTGCAATTTTGATCATCGAAGTGGGGACCTAAAACAGGGATCACAATATACTTGGGTTGGCTATTTTCCCGATGCTTTTTGTTTGTATGTGAAAATTTGTTGAATGTGACTTGAGGACGGAAAAAGATATGTCTTTTGGGTATTATCGGTACTTTAGTAATGATTTTATTTATTGTCCGTACCTACGACACTACGCACCCTGATTGGAATTGTCCGTGCCTACGGCAGTTGTCGGCTAGTAGCTCAAACATTAGTGTGTAGTATGTGATCTTTTTCTTAATGGCACGAAAGAGAATTACTCGCATTCAATATATCAACTCAAAAAAAAAATACCATTGGCAGGTTGAGGAATTTTGTGTTTCTTATCCAACTTCAGCAGTTCTAATCCAACTTAACATTTTTTCATCAATTAGAAATTAGAAAATATCATGACCTCTCTACAATTGAACTCATTGCCAAGACGGTCCGTTAACATACTTGAAATGTGAACAAAATTTTAAAGTTTGAAAACCTTGTCTAGTTAGTTACAAACCTGGAATGGAGATTGAAACCATCAAAAAGTCGGCACTAACATGATTCTCTCTCAACCATTTGCCTTTCTAATAGAGAAAATGCTCAATAAAAGTAGCACCCAATGTAAAGAACAAAACACATACCGGTCAGAACACTCTTTTGACTACTTAAGAGTTCATCTAGACCATAGCCACCTTCAGCAATTGTTATTTCCCAAGCATAACCCTACCACCAAATTACAAAGTTTGGAAGTTAAGGAAACGATGCAATATGAAGTAGGAAAATTATCCAAACCCAATAATGATTTTCGTCCACAACACTACATTTTTTATGGGCATTTCATCAAACACTTCGTATGTAACGCCCTCATTTTCTAAGGAATTTTAGAAGCATTAATATATAATACTTAGCATAAATAATGTTCTTTTTATTACAAACCACAGAACAGTATCTCCTTATTACAGCTAAAGGTCAAAATTAATATGCTCTACCCCACATGTACGGAGAGGCCCTTGGGTGACATGACGTCATAGAGCAAAGACTCAGAGCGACTCTAGTTCTGATACGGATTCCAAGCATAATCTTGCTCAGTCTCTGCCCCTGGTATCTCTCCTGAATAGTACGGATCCGGCTCGCAAGGCTGATCTTCTATGTCATCACTACCTGTAGCTTCTGGCAAATTGATCGTCGAAGCAACCGATTTACCATCAGGATACGAATGTATTCGTGAGTGATAAATCACCCAGAAGATACCCTAAACCTGTCACACCCTCAATTTTCAACATAAATAATAATCGTTTACAACATTAGAAGGGTTTTGCGTACTCCTTGAAGCTCTTTCAACGTTTTGCTTTGCCCATCATATTGATTTCATCTTTTATCTTTATGCTGAATTCTTTTTTGATCCATACAAAAACATATTTAAATGAATGGATGGAAATTCTAGTTCAAAAAAATAAAAGGGCTGGAAATAAAAAAAATGGTTCTTTGTCATACCCGGACCTTACACTCTACTATGGTACAGCTTCCAGATTTGCTCGGAAAACAAGTTTTTGCCAGAAAGCATGTGTAACACAAGTTTTAGTCAAACTCTTGGTTCTTGCTCTCGAATTGGCTTGTATAGGGTTGCAAATGAATCATGTTATTCTCAAATTGTTTGGAGACTCAGTTCTGTAAAAGTTTGTTCAAAAGTTTAATTCGTCTACTAAGCAAGTCGAATCTAAGCCCTAATTTTAGTCTCGTTTAATACAACTGCACCTGAGTATCCAGTTTGATCATTAGGCTTGTAAACCGAGATGTTAGGTGTTGCAACGTCCTAATTTTTGGGAACGCTATTTAAGTATGATAAAAAAATAGGCGATTTTCAGTTTATCTAAATCATAATCAAAACTCTGATTACCGATTCGGTTCGGTTTTTCACCAAAATCAGTGGGCAACACATTTATGAGTTCAAGAGATCGATACAAAACATCCAACCACAACATATCCGAAAAAGTAATCAAATTAATACACCATAGGTTTCAAGACACTAAATATCCATTACCAATAAGCAAAATAACATATATAAAACTAATTTCCAATAAAGTAATACTCTCGGATCAAAAGAAGCAAATTAATAGTACTCCATATCTACTGTATAAAATTCCAGTCACCACTTATAGCGTTCACCCTTTTTTTTTCCCGGTAAATGTACAAAAAATTCGACCATTTTTCGATTTGTCCGTGTCATCGTTGCGCAGGGGCCATGTTAATCTTCTCTGTATCATAAACCATTAACAAGGTATTGTGTTTATTGTTAATAGGGAGGCCAACTAGCAAGCAAAAGGGACAAATGTCAGTCATGAAAAACTCCAGATAGCTCTTGAATATTGTTACTCTCCTTATTGTTGTAATACCCACAACTTCAACTAGTTTCGATTGCGTCAAGTTATCCATCCAACGACCTTTTGCACTATATAAATTGCAAAGTACATCCCAAGCCCTTTGAATGGCTCGAATTTTGCATGCAGAATTTGTAGTGAGCCCCGCGTGACCGTCGATACCCCGTTGATAGGGAGACTGTCGGTCACTTTAGCTTTTCTGCCATAAATATTATTAACATAACACTGACATGGCTAACCTCACAATTAATCCAACCCACTAAAAATCTCAATCTCAATGTTTCATTATTAATTCCACTAGATCTATCACAATTATTACATTCGAAAATTGGAATAGAACTTGGCCCATACTCAAATCTCAATCCCAACCTCACCCATTTTATGCCAAATGATGTAGTTTTGACATACGCCCATGGGAGAAATTTTTTAGTACTGGGTGGATACCACATGGTGTCCGCTCGGCACATTCGGATTGTCCATTTCGATTTTGAACAGCTAGAATTTGGAGAGAGAAAAAGAAGAGAGATGGTTTTAATCGAGCACGGCCATGTGATGATACCCACCTTGTACCGAAAATTTTCTCCGCCCACGGCTTATCCACGATCACTTTTGGATTTGTTTTTTTTTTTTTTTGATCGTTACTTTTTTTTTTTTAAATCAGTCAATTTCATTACACCCGAAGGCGAAGATTAAGATACAGGAGTGCACCAAACTATCTAATCCGGGACCCTAGAACACCCTGCAAAAGCAAATCTTGCCATGTAGTCTCCCCGGAGTTTCTCCTCTGCTGGAATGGTCTCTGTTCCAGTCGGCCGGTGGCTTGTGTGGTCTGACCATGAGGGCTAATTTTTCCTTTACGCTTGTTTTCTATTAGTTGTTTTCGATTACATCTGCTTCTTGTTGTGTAATAGTTTGTGCTGAAATTTCATTTGAGATCTTTCTGTCTTATCACGGACGGGATTCTCATATTAATCGTTACTTAACTTACTTTGGAAATCCGAAGTTCGGATTCGTTCATAAAGATCAAAATTCAAAACTGGCAACGGAAACGACATTCCCTTTTTGTCTCAAACGACGTAGTTTCGGGAATACAAACCCTAGGGCCGCAAGGTGCTTTCCCTCCCTTTAAGCTGATACCGTCTGATATCGTGACCTTGGGCCGCGATATCTCTCTCTCTCTCTCTCTCTCATGGAAAACCGGGAGGAGCAGAAGCAGCGCCGGCGGACCAAAAATGAAAGAAAACAGCAGCGCCGCCGCGAGGAATACTCTCTCGCCGCCGCGGCCTCCGACTCCGGCGATGGACTCCTCAAGTCTAAGGCCGGAAGCGAAAGCAAGTTGACTGATATCCAGTTGAAGTCCGTTACGCAGGGATTCCTTGGTATGTATGGTAGAAAAACCCTAGATATCTCTCTGCTTTTATCTTACGCCATTTCAATCTCTCCCCTGATATCTTGCTTCATCGTCGTAATCTCTCTCTCTCTCTCTCTCTCTCTCTATATGTTGTCAGAGTTGGAAATCAAGGGTATGGCGATTGTAGACAAGCTGCCAGAAGAAGTGTTGATGGATATTCTGTCGAGGATGCCAGCCAAATCCCTCCTTCAATGGAAATCTGTCTCAAAACACTGGTACTCTCTCATCCGAAGCCCTAAATTTATCTCCCTCCACCACACCCGCGCCAAGCCAGGCGAAATACTCTTCCTCACACGACAAGTCGGCAACATGACTCAAGTTGCGTGGGCCTTGATCGCCAGCCCAACCACATTCGGAAATATAGACTTATCTTTCATCGATCGAAACGTTCAACTCTCTGACTCTTGCAACGGCGTCCTCTGTTTCCATAACGCCTCCAAAATCGTGATATGTAACCCTGCTATCAAAGAATTCAGGCAACTCCCTTTACCCTTCCACCAAAAAGAACGGAGCAGCTACTTAGGGTTTACGTTTGATCCCAAAGCTAATGATTATAAAGCTATTAAATTCGTCACTCGCAACTGTTATCCTTGTGATATACTGCCTTTTCCACGCATAGGCGCATCCATGGAAGAGCATTTCAACTGCCCCAAAACCGTGTGCAAGTGTAAGAAGCCTGTTTGTTTTCCCAACGTCTATGTCTACGCCCTGAGTACCGATACCTGGAGACAGACGGACGCGGTTGTGCCCAATTATTGTATCTACCATGTTCCTCAGTGCTATCGTTGTACGTCTTCGGATGGGGTTTTCTACTGGCTAGCTCACGATCATGCTGCTGATGCGATGCATATTTGTGTGTTTCGCACGTCCGAGGAATTGTTCGAAAGCATACCCTTGCCCGGCATCTTTCGCCTTAAATTGTTGTCTAACCTTTGCCTTCTGAAGGATTCCCTTGCTCTTGCTCTGTCAGACCTTCATGGTCTTGGCTCCCAGCGGGTGGACACGTGCTTTGACATATGGGTAATGGATGAATATGGAGTTCAGGAGTCTTGGACAAAAAAGTACACTACTGGACCCCTCTTAGGATGTCATGATGCATTGGGATTCCGAGCCAATGCTGAGGTTCTTCTGACGAGGTACAACTATAGACAGATGGTGTCGTACGACCTCAGCACTCACAACATAGTAGAGTATGACCCATTAGTGAATATGCCAGAAGCACAGTTGGTAAATGAAGTCTTGCACTTCTCAGAGAGCTTGATTTCAGTCAAGAGACTGACTTTGAAGAAGAAGAAATCGACTTCGAAGAAGAAGAAGAAATCGACTTCTAAGAAAAAGAATTTGATTTCGAAGTGTTGATGGGAAGGGGATAAGTGGTACCAATCATCTTCTGGATGTCTTCTTGATATTCTTCTACTCAAGCACCGCGCAAGTAGAAAGCAGTTATTCAGGCGTGCATGTTCATTAAGAAGAGTGAAGGATTGGATTTTCAAGCTATATCCATTTTGTTTTTTTCTTGGGTTTTCAATCAATGGAATTGAACTGTGTTTGGGCTTCATGACCGAAGCTATCTTGAGAGGAAAATGTATTTGGTTGAACTTTTGACCATTGGATTAGCTGTTTGTCTTGTTATTTTGATTGTAAACAATACCTCGCGCAGAGCTGTGCTAGCTATCTATCCTTTTTTCTGGTCTCTGCTATCTATCCTTTCATTATAGTTTTTTCTTACTAGAAGGGAGGAAGGTCTGGTTGATGGGTCCACTCTGTGTGGTATGGTTGATTTTTAGAGAGTAGAACAATAGTACTTCCAAGGAGTAGAGGAGATGGTTTATGTGATAATGTAGAGTTCATTTGTCTTGCATTATATATAGCTAGGATACAACGGCTGTTGTTCCTAGTTTGAATGTTATTGTTGATTTTGTTTCGCCTTCTATGTGGGTTGCATCGCCTTGATGTTTATGCTGCTACAGTTTGTATAAAGTATAAACATTAAGATATGAGGAACACTTTTATGTGTATGCGCACATAATAGGGATACACCTGCTCATTTGTACTCTTATAGATCACAACAGGACACTATCAGGTTGCTACTTGCTACCAGGGAGCTCCGGTGGCCGTAGTCAATATCTGCACTAATTCCAAGTTCGCCACTGATCATGTTGTTCAGACCGCTGGCCATCAGTGATGATAGGCAGGATGGATATGATTGATAGCTTATGGTTGTCTTTGCTCCGTTGTGAATCAGTTACTTTGTTCACACTCTTGGAAAGACATTACAAGATTTAATGAGATATGGCGCTGCACTAGATAGAGCTAGTGTAATCGTAGTATACCGACGTTTGCATTATCCTTGGATAAGCTTATGTAGAAACTCTAGTAGTTGAAATTCTCTTCATATTTGAGTTTTGTACTTCTGAAAACACCTTTGACTACGCGCACAAATTAGACATTC
>BPLS01013206.1:0-14438 GCA_019656275.1 Rhododendron kiyosumense | reverse complement strand
CTAAAATCCCAGTAAAAGAAATTTACAAGTCAAGTTTTTTAGATGATGCTTTTCGTACTGATCAAGTTGCTAAAACTGCTGAACATGTTTATGCCATTACTAAACAAGAAGAGAGATGTTCTCTTCTGAGTCAACAATCAGTCAAACGTCACCTTGAACGAGGATATAATTATATTCACGTAGGATTAATACAAGTTGCAATTAAACCATTAACAAGAAGATGATTAAATTCCTCAGTTTTATTATCTTTAAGAGACAGTAGATTCACAGTCTATAGTGATAGTCTACTTGGGTTAATGGAGTCAAGTTTACATAATGGTCCAGTTTATTTTAACTGTTACCCTGATTTACCCCTTAGTTTAAAAGATAAAAATATTTTGAAAGCATTAACTTTAAATATTCAAACTGCCGGAGCAATTACCCAAATGCTTGAAGGTAGTCAGTCAATTGCATTAATTTATCGTATTTACTACAAATGTATGAAAACTAATTTAAATATTCATGCATTAGTCAAAAGTCCCAAAGATAAAACTGTACTTATACAAAGTAGCACAAATGCTAATGTACAAGTACCCAAAACCATTTCTTGGAGTGATATCCAATTACCAGCCAGTTGGCTTAGTGAAAATGAGAGTTTCCCACAGAAACTCCAAAATGACATAATTGATCTAGATTATATTCAACAATATTTAGATGGCACAGTTAGGATAAGTTTTGATCAACAAAGAGTAAACTCTCCTCTGAGAATCAGAGAATTAAGTCGATCCAATAGCTCAGTAGCTATTGATAGGTCAAATAGTTCAACTACTTTGCCTAGGAAGGACAAAAATTTAATTGATTCCAGTATTAAGTTAAAAGGTGTTGAATCAAGTTCACAAATTAGTAAACTTTGTTATTTAACACAGTCAAAATTTGAGGATGAAGACACCTCTCAAGGGTCTCCAACTCAAACAGATTTTGAAGAACCCACTGATCCAACTTTACTAGTTTTAAATAAACCTTTTGAAATAAATTTTGATAGATTACATTCTGAATTTAAGTCAAAAGAAAATAAACAAAAAAGAACAAATTATTTTGCTAAATATTCATCTAGTAAACAAGATAAAATCTTAGCTCGTTGGGAAGCCTTCATGGAAGACTCCAGAGCTGAAATTCATTTTTTTGACTACTTAGAACATTTTTACAAAAAAAGTCAAAAAAGCAAAAAAGAAAAGGTCAGACCTTCCTGTTATAACCACAGGACACCCTCCTTTAGACCCAATCACCATTATTGATACCCCATCATCTAACAATAGTAAATTAGAAATCGAAGAATTTAAAAAATTAAATGTAATCACCAAAAACTTACCAGAAGAAGAATTATTAATTGACCTAATCAGTAAAATAGATGATTCTGAGTTAAAGCAAAAATATATTAGTCGCCTTAAACAGATTTTACTTGAAAAATCTCATTCCAATACATCATTAGAAAATTCTGGTAAAAGATTAAACAAAATCCACACTGAAGTCACTTTGCAAGATTTAAAACAGGAAGCTAATCTTATTAAAAAAGATATTGCCAAACTAAATAAGTCTCAATTTAGTAAAGAAATTACCACAATTCCTCAAAATCACCAAACACCTAATCAACAAGAATACTACCAACAATGGTATGCCAGAGTAAAATTAGTAATCCATGATTATCAAATTGAAATCCCTGCCCTCATTGATACAGGAGCAGATTTAAATTGTATTCAAGAAGGTATAGTACCTACTATGTACTATCACAAAACAGCAGAACAATTGACTTCTGCTAACGGTAGTAAAATGGTAATTAATTACAAGTTACCCAAAGTCCATGTTTGTCAAGACAAAATTTGTTTAAGGACTTCTTTTGTTCTAGTTCAAGATTTAACTGACAAAGTAATTTTAGGCACCCCTTTTATCTATTTACTTTATCCTTTTACAACTACTGAAGAAGGAATCACTACTAAACCTTTTGGTCAACAGGTAATGTTCAAATTTTTAACACCACCAGAACAAAGAAAATTGAAACAATTAACATTACCATCCACTTATAAAATAAGTCAAAAAATGAACCAATTAAATTTTTACAGGAAGAAATTAAGTACAAAAAAATTGAAGAACAACTCACCAATAAACTCCTTAGTCAACAAATTGAAGATTTTAATAAAAGATTAAAAGAGGAAGTTTGTTCTAATCTTCCCAGTGCTTTTTGGCACAGAAAGAAACATATCGTAACTCTACCTTACATAAAGGATTTTAATGAAGCCCTGAAGTTATGGAAACCTGCAAAAAAGAAATAAATGATTTACTTAGTAACAATATTATTAGAAAAAGTAAATCACCATGGTCATGTCCAGCTTTTTATGTTAACAAAAATGCTGAAAAAGAAAGAGGAGTACCAAGGTTAGTCATAAATTATAAACCATTAAACAATGTGTTAGAATGGATCAGGTATCCAATTCCAAATAAAAAAGATTTAATTAATAGATTAAGTAAAGCAGTAATCTTTTCAAAATTTGATTTAAAAAGCGGATTTTGGCAAATCCAGTTACACCCAGATGATAGATATAAGACAGCTTTTACTACCCCCTTTGGTCATTATGAATGGAATGTAATGCCTTTTGGATTAAAAAATGCTCCCAGTGAATTTCAAAATATAATGAATGAAATATTTAACCAATTCAGTCATTTTATTATAGTATATATAGATGATGTTCTCATCTTTTCTAACTCAATGGAAGAGCATTGGAAACATTTGGAATCATTTATTAAAACTATTAAACTTAACGGATTAGTCATCTCTGCTCCCAAGATTAAATTATTCCAAACAAAAGTAAGATTTCTAGGTTATGATATTCACCAATCAACTATAGTACCAATCAGTAGAGCCATTCAATTTGCTGATAAATTCCCAGATGAAATTATTGACAAAAATCAATTACAAAGATTTTTAGGATCCCTAAATTACATAGCAGAATTTTATAAGGACCTTAGGAAAACTTGTCAGCCTTTATTTGAGCGTCTAAGGGACAATCCCCCTCCTTGGTCACCAGTACACACCTCCATAGTCAAGCAAGTCAAAACATATGTAAAAACATTACCATGTCTAGGTATCCCTACAGTCAATTCTTTTAAGATTATTCAAACTGATGCCTCTGATATAGGATATGGTGGTATCCTCCTACAGAAAGTCAATCCTACTTCCCCTGAGCAAATTGTCCGATTCCATTCTGGTCTATGGAATAAAACACAGAGTAATTACAGTACTATTAAAAAAGAAATTTTATCATTAGTTTTATGTGTTTCAAAATTTCAAGATCATATATTAAACCAAAAATTTCTAGTCAGAATTGATTGCAAAAGTGCAAAGTATGTTTTGGAAAAAGATGTTAAAAATATTGCTAGTAAACAAATCTTTGCTAGATGGCAGTCAATTTTAAGTATTTTTGATTTTGATATTGAATATATTAAAGGAGATCAAAATTCCATTCCAGATTTTCTTACTAGAGAATTTTTATTTAGCACGACATAAAATTACTTTCCAGCTATTAAAAATTATATATATATATATATATATATATATATATATATAGAGAGAGAGAGAGAGAGAGAGAGAGAGAGGGGAAGAATCTAGGAAAGTAACTTTAGAAAAGTAATTAGGTTCAAGGCTATTAATCTTAGGTTTGCGTGCATGAACACCTACAAGGAATCTAGGAAAGTTATCTTTGAAAAGTAATTAGGTTCAAGGCTATTAGTCCTAGGTTTGCATGCATGAACACCTACAAGGAATCTAGGAAAGTAACTTTGGGAAAAGTAATTAGGTTCAAGGCTATTAATCCTAGGTTTGCATGCATGGCAAGGCTAAGAAATAATTAATTCTCAATAAAATCAAGATTTTAAAAGTAAAACCAAGTAATTAAAATAAAATTCGAATATTTAACGAAATTTTTATTTTCCAAAAATCAGGGTCGTTACACTCACAGCCCTAAATCGTTCAAAAATCCAAGTCTTGCACGGAAACTCCAACAGGTATTCTTTGAAGAAGGTTTAAAGTTGGAAGCTGAAGCAAGAGCGATTCACATTAACCCTAAGAACTAAATCCCTATTGAGCTGGGAAATCCACAGTCAAACAACTCAAGTGAGTCCAACCGACCTTCATCTTCAACAGGGTTAAGGATTTACAGTCCTAAATCACACATAAACCCTAGTTCCCCTCGGAAACAACAAGCAGCTCTCTTTGAGGAAAGATTGGTCCTGGAGGCAAAGGAGCGAGCGCACCGTGATCTTCATCATCAACAACAACAATAAGAGGTATTCTCAAACCCTAATCAATGCTAGAGGCACCCCATACCTAGAAGGGGATCCCAATATGGGATATGACGAAGCTGATACTAAACCTAGGTAGCCATGGTCTCCCAAAAGTCAACCCAATCAGCCTACATCTACACACGCTCCACGCAATTTACCTCCTCAAGCTCCCAACAAACCTCGACATATTCCAAATGGACATAAACCCAAGCCTAAAAATTGGGCATCTTTACTACAATCACAAAGTCCCTCATTTGATATGAAACTTGAGTTCCATCCTGACCTATTTAGAGGGAAAAAAGCCCAGGTAGAAATTGATATTGAATTTATTGATGTTGGGCTGCGGAACAAGTATTTAGTAGTTCATTTCCTATATGGGAAAATGCCTTACCCTTTGGTGCTTTCCACTGCCAGGTATCAGTGGAAAGAGTTGTTTGTGGCTGTTAAGCCAGATGTTGCAGGGTGCTACCTCTTCGAAATTTGAGATGAACAGGTCGGCTAAGCAACAAGTTTTGGATGGAGGGGCCCTATTTCTTTTCATAAAAATATCTAATCCTTAAAGACTGACATAGAATGATGAAGCCAGTTAAAGACTAACCTTCTCATATTCCAGCTTGGGTGAGGCTGCTTAACTTACCCTTAGAATTATGGAACCAAGAGTGTTTGAGCAAGGTGGCTAGTACCATTGGTAAACCACTACATGTGGACCAAGCCACAGCCAAAACTTCAAGACATCCAAGCCTTCTCCAGACTAAGTCATTCAGTGCTAGAGTATGCATTGAAGTTAGTGCTGAGCATAATCTTCCTGAAGATGTGAGAATAACTATAAAGGCAATTCAGTTGTGATCCCTATTGAATATCAGGTATTACCTTTAATGTGCAAGCAATGCAAAGTTTTTGGACATACTTATACCCAGTGCTCTAAGAAACTACCCTCAACCTCAAGTTATCCCAATTAGGAATGGACCAAAGTGGGTAATGGAAAACAGTGGAATGACTCCAACAAGCATACTGCCAATAACCCTTAAACAGTAGTTGAAGCCTCAGTGGACGAATTGTAAAAGGTATTTGAACGTGTTGTAAGCACTTCTCAAGACACTTTGATTCTGTCTCAAAATGAAGAGCCCAATCCTCAGTTATCTGCTATAGTCAGTCCTTCCCACATATCGTCCACCAGTACTTCAAACACTGCTATACCTGCTAACCAAAAGGATTCCCTTGAAGAACATGTCAATCATAAGGAACCAGTATCACTGTCTCAGTAAATGCTCTCAATTAATCCAGTGCACAATGGCTCCTTAGAAGAGGCGGTTGGGAATGATAAGGGAGGAAGTTCTGTCAGTCAACAGACTATAGAAGTAACTCCTAATCCTGCTGCACCATTTTCGAGATCAGCAGGTAAGAAAGCTGCCAAAATAGCTGCAAAACATAAGGACAAAGAACCTCTTGATCGTAGTACCATTTCAGATATCAAACTGATGGGAGGTTCAACCAAAGCAGGGCAAATAGGGAAGCAGAAGAGCTTTACAAAGGGTTCCTTCAACAGATCAGGGAAGTAACTCTCTCTCCTTGTTCTTTTTGTCCATATATAGTTATATCAGTGTTACTACTCTTCACTCTCATTTATACTGAATAGTAACTTTGTTGTTATAGATAGAATTGTTTTCATGGATTGCTCATCTATACATTTTGGCTTTTGGAATTTAAGGGGTCTTAATGATCCTCTCAAGCAGAGGGAAGCAAAAAACTAGGTCTTTAAAAATAAATTATCCTTAGTTGGATTCAATGAACATAAAATCAAAGATCCCAAGGTCTCTAGAATTGTAAATACTATGCTCCCTCAATAGAATTTTGTTAGCAACCATGCCAATTCTCCTTTGGGCAGAATTTTGATTTGTTGGAACCCTTTGGTGTTTCATGTACAAGTACTGTATCAATCAAGTCAACATATCCATTGTGCAGTGCATTCTTGTGATGGACATTACTCATTTGATGCCACTTTTGTCTATGGGGCCAATTCTTATCTAGATAGACAACAATTATGGGCAGACTTACAACAACATTGTGTTGCCACCCCTTGGGTGGTCTTAGGAGATTTCAATGCCATTAAGAATTCCACAAAAAAAGTGGGTGGGGATAGGACTTGGATGCCTTGGATGGAGGAGTTTAATACTTGCCTCCAATCAACTAAATTAGTAGACCTTAGATATTCTAGTTGCCAGTTCACCTGGTCTAATAAGCAACTAGGAGATGCTCATATTAGCTCCAAACTTGATAGGGTAATTGTCAATGAAAGTTGGATCAAAGATTTCTATTGGTCCAATGCACATTTTCTCAACCCTGGAGTGTCTGATTGCTCCCCTGCTACTATGTATCTGACAGCTACCTCACCTCCAAGGAAAAGACCATTTAGGTTCTTTAATTTCTAGCGGAACACCTTAAATTCCTTGACACTGTTCAGCAGGTGTGGAGGAAAATAATCATGGGAAATCCAATGTATTATGTCTATGAGAAACTTAAATACTTGCAAGAGGACCTTAAAAAATTGAATATTGACGAATTTAGTGAACTGTCATCTGCAAAGAGAGCTAGAATCTAATACTAATGATCCTACTAAGCAGGCCACTGAAAGGGAACTGTGCAAGCAGTACCTTGTGTATGCTGGGGTTGAAGAAAGTTTTGCCTAGCAAAAGTCAAGGACTCAGTGGCTAAAGTTGGGGGATCAATGTTCGTCAATTGGACTCAATCCAAAGAGAGCTAGGATCCAATCCTAATGGTCCTGCTAAGCAGGCCACTGAAAGGGAACTGTGCAAGCAGTACCTTGTGTATGCTGGGGTTGAAGAAAGTTTTGCCCAGCAAAAGTCAAGGACTCAGTGGCTAAAGTTGGGGGATCAATGTTCGTCATTTTTCTTCAAAACCATTAGAAATTCTAGTAATAGGAACAAAATTACTAGTTTGGTTTTGGAGGATGGATCTGTCACCCAGAACATTGAATTGATTGAGCAGACCTTCATCAATTACTACATTAATCTGTTAGGCACCAAACATCTAAATACCTACTCTAGATCCTCTAGAGTGCGACAACTTATCACTAGGAAACTATCCCCCTCCCAAAGCTTGGAAATGGTGATAGAAATAACTGATAAAGAGATTGAACATACCTCCTGGTCTCTTAATCCTCAAAAATATCCTGGGTTTCCTATACAAGATAGGAATCCTAGGGCAATAGGGATGCTTGGACAGCAAGCATCTATGAATCTATAAATACTAGGTAAACCTAGAGGTAAAAGGTACGCAATACATAGCACTTTGCATTATACGAGTTTCCTACTGATAATTAGGGTTTATTGCTAGTACGTGATACTAACTTAGGCATCGAAGGGCCTTTACTATGAGAAGCAAAGGTGCGCTCACCCCTTGTCTATTTTGCAGATTAGGGTTCTGACGATGAACTAGGGTTCCGGTGAAGAGGCACGAGTAGCCGTTGCAATCTAATGCTATTCTAAGCACCAATTATTTTCATCCCCCTACACCAATTATGGATTGAGAGGATCTATAGGAAGTTCCAGAACATTAGTTGCCCTCTCGGAGTGGTTGCTAACAAAATTTCAAATGAAGTTAGATGTAAGTTGTTGTCCTTATCTAAAGATTTCAAGGGACCTCCTTACTGACTTTCTATGTGGAACATTCCTGATTAAATTAAATGCATCTATTAGATTGGTAGATCATTTCTATACACATATATCTATTTGCAGGACAATGTTCAAAGGGTATTTAGCCTCAAGCTATACCTCTTGATTTCACAAGCCTTCATTTACAGGAGAGCTAGAGTCATACATGTTTCAATAGATCAAGTCAGTCAATGTAGTTACATTCATAGGTTCCCACATCTTGGCCTCCTATTATTTCTAAGTATCCAGGTAGTTCTTACTCCTTGGAGACTGAAGTGGTAATTCATAGCTCACGAGTGTCCTTACTATATTGTGTGTAATCCAAGTGAGCTATATGCTAGAGCCCCAACCGTCCTTGTGAGAGGAGATAATAATTAGTGGGGGAATCATGAGAGGAACAATGGAGGGAGAAAGGGGACCCCTGTTTTTGGTATTGGAAAAGAGATTGGAGTTGTGAGATTCCAAGGGAGTTGAAGAGTGAGATATATACATACCAAGGGCATTGTCTATTTGTGTGTTTGCTTGGCTAATATTGTTACTTCTTGATATGATATGTTACAGTCATGTCTAGCCTAATTTCACTCCATTACATTTTAATCCCTGCTGCTACTTCTCTTTGCTACTGTTGAGCTTATTTAAGCAGGTGGACTATTTGAGAGCATGGTCTCTTATGGCTTAAACATTTTGCTACTGCCAGTTGCTAGACTAAGCATTCTGCTGCTGATTAAGAACTCTACTGCTGTCAGTTGCATGTATGCTGCATATATGGAGCTATTGATGGTTTGAGATATTTTGTGTTGGTTTGCTATGGCTGGTACTTGCTTTGCTGTCCTTAAAGAGTGCTGGATCTTATTGTTGCTTTCATTAAATTGTATAAGGTGTACAAGTTATAATTGTTCAATAGATTTGAGCTTGGGATTTGTCCCATTGTTTTTGTGCCCTTGGGGGGTTGTCCCTAGGGCTGTTTAAGCTTTTCTAGGGGGCTCATCCCTAGCTTTTTACCCTCTCCTTAGGGTTTTTATCTATGTCCATAGTAGGGCTCTGGGCCTTCGAGTATCATTTGTACTCCACGAGTTGATAGCAGTGTATGTTCAGCATTGTGCTCACTTGGTGCTGTCATGCATTGTGCTCCCTAGCTTGTTGCTGCTGTTTGTTGAACAGATGATAGAAGATAATAATTGTTCTGTTGCTGACTGCTACTGCTAATTGTCTTCAGCAGATTGAGAAAGGTTGCTACAGCATCTGATGGATGGTTTGAAGCTGTTGCGAGCTACCAGTGTTATGCTATCAGGCTCCGAGTGATTATACCAACCAGTGCAAAATTCACAGATGGTGCAGACCTTCTTTTGGCATGTGTTTCTCTCCCATCTCTTAGATGGAATTGAAACATGTGGATTCTATGTGGGTTACCTTTACCTACCTATATAGTGTAGTTAGTTTTAATTGGGTTAGATTGGTGTGTGTTACCATCACCCATTTGATCCCTTTCATTGAAACCCCTGGCTTAGATCAATGTAGCCACTTGGCTTAGTTCAATTTTCTCAATCTTTGATTTTCTTTTTTCCTCTCCTCCTGGGGTATGCCCCTTGTAGGCTATACAGTTGCTTATCTTCTTTTTATTTCAAGCTAAATTACCCCCAAAAAAAAAGTTGAGAAGAGCATGACCTTTTTCCTCAGCATTAAAAAGACAGGGCTTACATGCTAGCCACCTCATAAGCAAAAGAGCTATCAAATTCTTGGAATACAGAACATCAAAAAAGGTGTGAAGCCCTTACCTTAATTTTACTTTTCCATATGACCATTTTTATGCATGCATCAATAATAATTAAAAGACCATCCGGACCCAAAAATGAATTCCGAAGACAAGACCTAGAAAGTGGCCCACAAGCCCACTCAGCCTAGTCCAAGGATTGGAGTCCAAAGAGCTCAAGACTACAAGTCCGAGAAAGTGGCCTACAAGCCCCCTCAACCCAAGCTCAATGAGCCTTGAACTAACAAATCCAAGCAAAATGGAAACCTCGGTGAAGACCCTGGACTAGCTGATAAGTTGAATGCACAGCAACCCAACATACAAAGAGACAGAAGACAAAGATAATAAATACATCAAAACTAAAGGTCATGGCCAGCAAAGGCAGGCCACCATAAAAATCCAAGCTCAATTTGGTCCGAGGACAACTGAGCTCAGTGGGATCGAGTACCAGATAAATGAACTCAACTTGACTCAATGAGGTCACTTCGGCACACCTCTGTCAGGCCGAAAGGAATGCTAAGACATTCAAAGTAAGTCGTGTGCTAAAACGATGAGATGACATAATGCTAAAAGCATAAAACGACCTCATGCTAAGGCATGAAATTACCTCATGCTAAATCATATAATGACCCTACGCTAATGCATGAAATCATATGCTAAGGCATAACGCAAAACTCCAAAGCTCAGTTACGAGCTCGATAAGTTTCATGCTAAGGCATAGGATGACATGCTAAGACCGAGCTCAGCTCAATAAGTATTATGCTAAGGCATGAGATGGTGTGCTTGACTGCCTCAGGTCAACTCGAATATTAAAGCATCAACTGATCCTAAGGGATAGAAGCTAAAAACAAATGAGGCCACAACTCAACATAAGGCCCAAAAACATAAAGCTCCTACGAGACCAATATTTGAGAATCCTATTGGAAGCAAAAGCTTACAAGCTTTGCCAAGTCCTTAGGGACCAAAAAGTCTGAGCACAGCTCTTACGACTTGCTCTGCTAGAGCTTATGCTCAACTCGACCCTAAGCTCTCAAAGCTTTGTCAACAAAAAGCTATGTCTTCCAGGACCAAGTGCCGAGCACAGTTTCTAAGCCAGCTTGGCCAAAGCTTGAAAAGTTTGCCAAATTCTAAGGAACCTAAAGAAGTTCAAGCACGACACTCAGGTCTGCCTGGCCAAAGCTCTGTAAAGATTACAAAAGTCTTAGGTTCTATGGGATGCAAAGGTCCAAGCAAGGTACTCACGCCTACTTGGAAAAAGCCTTACAAGAGGCTTATGTGCTCCAAGATGCAGAAGATTCGGGCACAATGCACACATCTACTCGGCCAAGGTCTTACAAAAAGCCTTAAGTCATACAAGACAAAAAATTTGAAGCATGGTGCTCACACCTACTTTGTCAAAATTCCCTAAGTTTTGTAGAAGCCTAAGAATGGCTTAAGCCCTAAGGGACCTAAAAGTCCTAACACAACTGTCACACCCTCAATTTTCAACATAAACAAATAATACATTTTAATAAAAGAACCTCACGTATCATACATATTACCCAAAAGAGTTTCCCACCTGTTTAATTCACAAACAAGTTCCCATGTTTGGCACTACGGCCAGAATCAACTTAATTACCAGTACAACCAGCTCAGAATAATACAAACTTTCTAGTCAAAAGGAACTTAAGAATGATTAGTTACAAACTCATCTTTATCAAAAGAAAATCATCACAAGATGTATAAGTAACTAAAAGAAGTTAGCTTCCAAAAGAATAATCTTCATGTCCAAGCACACCATTGCATGCAATCTACTGCCCAACATTCGAATCTGAAAATAAGGATTTTGTTGAGCTACACTAGCCCACACTACAAGAGAATATGCTTTTTTCGTCGACCTTTTAGCGCCGGAAAAAGATGCTGTTGCAAAAAAATATTTAATTTCGACGGCATCTCATCCCGACTCAAAAGTTGTCAATTTGCGTCCGCCACGTTGCCATCACAAAAGCCCCGAAGCAAATAGATATTTTTTGCGTCTGCATGGTACACCCGGATGCAAATAGAAACTTTTTAGCACTAAAAAAAAGGACGCGCGATCGGTCGGGTAACAAATGGCGGGAGAGGGGGCGAAAAGTTCTAAATTTTTTGGGAGGATTAAATTAATATTGTTTCCTTTTCCCCAAAACCCCAAATCAATCTCCTTTTTTTTTTCCTCGGTGTGTTTATTTTGCTGGATTATTTTTGCTGTGTTTTTCAATCGGTAAGAAATCCTATCGAAACTCCTTTTTCCCAAAACCCCGAGTCGATCTCCTCTCCTTACTTTGCTGGGATCGGCTTAAGAATCCTACCAAACCAAATTGATCTCGTTGTTTTCCAAGTCATAATCAGCTGGGTGTGTTTTAATCGGTTAATAATCTTTTCGAAATGAAATCGATCTCGGCAAAAAATCCTACCGAAATCAAGAGGATACATTGGTAAGTTTCTTAATCAGCTAGGTGTGTTTTAATGCTTCTTCTTTTCTTGGTTCCTACCGAAACCCTCTTGATTTTATTTTTCTTTTGCCCTAACTTTTCTCTCATTGAAGATAACAGAGCACCAGAACACCTCCATGACGACCACACAGGAGTTTCCGACGAGACAATGAAGACAATTTCTCTCACGTACATGATTCTACCAGGCAAAGTCTCTAATGCTTCAATTTGAGGTTCAGGAGTTGATATTCCACCAAGCAAACTCTCTAATCCTCAACTCTCCCAAGAATCTTTTCCAGGGCTAAACACTACGTATGTGTTCCCTGCTACCTTGTGATTCCACCATTGGTATGCTCTAAAGGGACCTTTATTCTACTCTTTTATTTCCAATCTCTCACCAGTTGTGGTTGTGTATTTTGAATCTTTATTGCTATTTGAATCTTTATTGCTATTTTAGTTTTGTTGTTGAGATTGAAGAATCCACTTAGAAATAGAAAAATGCAAAATGTCAACATTGTAAGCATGTGGATAATCTAGAATGTGACGTGGCTGTGGGGTCGGATACAAAAGAAATTCATGTTTATCTATAGAATAGTGATATTAATAGTCTAATAAATTGTTGTGGGATCGTATGCTTAATGAGAAGTTGATGGCTCATCTCGAGCGTATGGAGGCTCAAATGGCCTTATTTCAGACCTACAGAGGGACAAATCAGACTGAACAAGTGGTTTCTAAATGTTTGAATTCTTTTTCGTATAAAGATTTAAAGCATGTCATAGTGATCGACAAATGGTATTTGGTATGTTATAGGTTTTGAATGTCCTTAGTAGGGAACCTATAATTAGGGCCTTTGTGGGAAATGACTTCCAAGATGGTGACCAAGGTTTCTCTCCTTTGCCAACACATTCTCTACAACTTGATGGACAGGTATGTTTAGTTTAAGTCCCAGTAAACGCATGTAAAGTTGAGCTCAGTTCAGTTCAGTTCTTGCATTTTTGCCTAAGATGTAGTTTCATGTCATACAAGTTACCACTTCCTATTGACTTGCTTACCGTATCTTGGCACAAGTAGTTTATGCCTTGTTGGTGATAAACCGAGCCATGAGTTATGTATGTACATTTGCTTCTTTCATCTAAATGCTCTGCATGATATCTATTAATATTGTGGCAAATATCTTCCTCAACTAAACCAACCCTTGAATTATTTTTGACCTCGTTGTCTGTTGCTTTTGGTTTAAAATTTGTGAAGTACCCTTCCCAGATTGCACAATGTTGAGCCATCTTAGACAACCTAATAGATATAGCAAAAGGAGAAGAGTAAGAAAAGAAAGTAGAAGAGAGAAAGGTGAGATGCATACACAACGCGAAGTGCAATAGCAATGCATGATGCAATTCCTCACCTCATTCATGTTGTTTGTGTGAATATGGAATGCAAGCCAGTTGAAAAGGACATATTAACAATTTTCCTGTCATCTAAAATTACCAATCTATGTTTCTTCACGATTTTATATCCCCTAGTGAAATGAATGTTCTATACCCTAGTGAAATGAATGTTCTGTATGTTATAATATATTTCTTTTAGTATAGTATACACTGCCCAGTAGCTTGCTTTGTTTAACTGTATCCTTTGATTGTACTGCTTCTGGCTTACTGCCTCAAGTGCCATTACAACAATCCTGCTTAACACAACATAATTCATTAGTTTCAGAGCTGATTTACTTTCTTGGCTGATATATTTGTTTTGAAATTGTCCAAATCAGAACACACGCACACACACAATATCACGCAGAATCTATCAAGCAAATAACACAAACAAAAAAAGCACGACATAGAGATTTTACGTAGGCTCCAAATCATGTAAATGGGTTCATCTATGGCTCACACAAATCCAAGGATCGAAGTGGGAAACAGAAGCCGCATCAGGCTTCACCAATCCAACAATAGTACACCCTATATTACTGATTGAATAGGATAGACTACTAACCTTAAAGATTGTTTGAGAAGATCAATAGGGGAATAGACAACAAATGTGGTTGGAACTACCGTTCACTCTTCAGTAAAATGCAAGATGAAATATGTCTCTGAGAAATTTAAACATGGCTTTAAACTAGAAAAAAGTCATGAACAGAGCTTATTCAAGGTTGTGAATGCCGTACCAGCTACCAGTGGCGACGCTGCTCAGTGACTCATGGGCTGGCTGACCCCTAGGAGTTTTTAGTTTTGGTATTATTATGGTAGAAGATTTGACTTTGAA
>BPLS01013191.1:0-11615 GCA_019656275.1 Rhododendron kiyosumense | reverse complement strand
GAAGGAAGCAATAGTCCCATTGGTTTTGATTATGAGCAAAAAATAACTAATGTGGGATTTGACATTACTAACTTTAGTAACCTCTAAATGAATAATTAAAATCTGATGTGGCATATTTTGATTATTCACTTTTGCTTATTCCCTCGAAATCTTATCCCCTTACCTGCAGTTAGAGATTATGTGTGAGGTTCTCACTTTGCCAAAGAATAATACTCCAGTATCCAGTATCCGTGACTTGATTAGTCAACCTGTCCCCATCTTGGATGTTTGAATTAAGCTACTCCACATTACTTTCTTTGGAGCTTCAGTGAACTTTCTAATTGTTTAAAATCTCTGGTATGAACTATGGAAATTAAACTCTACGCATTGACTTGTATGATCAGATCAGTCGGTCCAATTGTCTAAGAAGATAAAAAGAGCAGCAGCATTGTGAAGCTTCCTCAGTTGGGCTAGCCAAAGATTTGGATAATGGGTCGGGGCCCCATTAAAAGGGTAGACAGTTAGTACTTTTTCAACTGCCCAAATAACTACCACTCCACCGTGATTGGTGCAAGGGTGGTCTCAAAAAATACTACGGGTATGGTACACCAATTGATGTACACCAGATTGTGTGGGATCCATCTCGAGGTACCACAAACGTGATTGAAGCCGTTTAATTTGTTTAAAACATGCTTCTGGTAGTTTTTGTTAAAAATCTGCTCATTCGGATATCGAAAAGAGCTCGATCGATTTTTCGCCATGTCCTTGAATTCGCAACAACATAAATTGATCAAGTCCTCATCAATGTTCTTTGTCAATATGATTTTATTACACGAAAAGAAAAAGGCACTAAAACTCAAGACGTTCATACTTATAGAGAGGAGAGATAACATGGGGACAAGCCAAGAGGCCCATTCTTCAAGAACAAAGAAGCAGCAGCTAGAGACTGAGAGGAAAAAAAAAGGGAAAATGACAGTCAATGACTTGTTTTGATAATTAATATCTTACAAAAATATTATTAGCATTAACAAATCGTCTCAACATATTCTTAACTCATAGTCTCAAATCTTGACCACACTAGACTAACACGTTAAGATACTTAATTTGTCCGCCATTGTAGGTAACACCGCATGAAGTGGCACCTTACACTTATTCGTTGGTTATTACTAGCTATCAAGTCCAATTCCATCAAAACAAAGCGACTTTTTGTGTCCTTTAGCATGCCATAAGGTAAGGGTCTCGAAATCTTATCCCCTTACCTGTAGTTAGAGATTATGTGTGAGGTTCACACTTTGCCAAAAAATAATCCAATAACCATGACTTGATTTAGTCAACCTGTCCCCATCTCAGATGTTTGAATTAAGCTACTCCACATTTCTAGTAATTACTCCTTACTTTCTTTGGAGCTTCAGTGAACTTTCTAAATGTTTAAACAATGAAACTTTTTTGCGGAGGTTCCGTAAAGAAGGTTTTCACGGAGGTAATCAATTTTATCCGTTCAAAAATGTTGTGGATTGTCCAGATTTTAAATAAACTATTCACGCATGCGAATAGTTTATTTAAAATCTGGACCATTGATTACCGAGACAAACAGTGAGATAAGGCGACGCAGATACCTCTTTTACTGAACCTCCGTAAAAAAGGCAACCTCTTAAAATGCCTTATCTCTGGTATGAATGAACTATGGAAATTAAACTCTACGCATCGACTTGTTTATTAGATCAGTCGGTCCAATTGTCCAAGAAGATAAAAGGGCAGCTAGCATTGTGAAGCTTCCTCAGTTTGGCTGGCCAAAGATTTGGATAATGGGTCTGGGCCCCATTAAAAGGGTAGGCCGTTAGTACTTTTCAACTTCCCAAATAACTACCACTCCACCGTGATTGGTGCAACGGTCTAAAAATTACTACAGGTACGCCATTTGATGTACACCAACGTTACACTGGATTGTGTGTAACCCATTTCAAGGTTCCACAAATATGATCGGAGCCGTTCAATTTGTTTAACATACTTTTAGTAGTTTTTAAAAAAAAAAATCAACTCATTCGGATATCAATAAAAACTCGATCAATTTTCGTCCTGTCTTTGAATTCACAAGAACAAAAATAAATCAAACCTTCATTGATGTTCGAATGAGTCGTTAAACATTTGTATAGGCTCGGCCCATTTGTATATGCTCGTTTAGTAAATAAGCCCGGTTCGGCTCGCAAAGGGCTCGACGAGCCAAGCTCGTGTTTTAAACTCGTTTGGTAAATGAGCCAAGCTTGAACACTATTATGAAGCTCGGCTCGTTTGCACCAGTATTTTGAGACGGCTAGATTGATAAACTTGTGGATGAGCTCGGAAATCCAGTGGTGGGTTCCACATTCGTGAATTGTATTCTAGCTGCTTCCTTAACTGTGGAGAGGTTAATTCGTGGCTAAGCTTTGTCTTCTAACTTCTCAGCTATGGACGGTGGCTGTGGTACTGGCTGGAAATGGCCATTGGCGTGTGTTTGGCTGCATCACTGATCTTTTTCAACAGTTGGTCAAGCGCTCTCTCTCTCTCTCTCTCTCTCTCTCTCTCTGAATATTGATTATCCATAGCGTGTAGGGCTATGGATAATGAACACCGTCAATTTATTAGCTGAACGCCAGATGTCGTCTAGTAGTGCATGGGGTGGGGCATCTTTTCTGTGGTATTATATACCTGCGGGCTTTCCTTTTTATCCTAATCCGCCACCACCTTTGAAGTCGTAATTGTTACTGTATGGTTTCTTTTTTTGTAACTTCTTTGAACCATCCCAAAATGGTGAGGTGGTTAACTAAGCTACTCTAGTTTTGACCAGCCCTGGCTAGTTGCGGAACCAAGGATCTTGTAGTGTAGGGGTACATTACAGAAGTGTAGTGTGTGATCTAGCCATGCATATTAATTTTTTGGGCTGTTCGAATTGTGCACTACCAAGTAGAGAGGAGTAGAGTGCAGTTGATTTCCCTTACATGCAGAGGCGGAGCCACCTTGAGACAAGGGGTGGCATCCGACCCCACTGTTTTCCAAATTTCAATGGAGATAGTTATAGTTTTCATCCCAAAATTACTTACTTGACCCCACTTTTACATTACAATTTGCCTCAGTCTGTTTAAAAGTTTGGGATTTGAGAAAAAAAAGTGGGCAAAATAAAATATCCTCACTTCTCCCCCCAAAAAAATCCCAAAAATATCTACTTAACTCATTTTTGTTTACCATTTCAACGTTTTTTTTTACTATCAAGTAGTATGAAACAAATTTTTTTTGTGCTTTAGGAAATTGACCCTACTGTCAAGAATTTCTGGCTCGCTCCTTCTTACATGCACATGATCGAGCAGAGTTTGATTCCCGTAAACCCCATCCCTCTCTCTCCCAAGTCTCCTAAGATAATATAGATTAGAATTAACGAATGACAAAAAAAAAGTGCACTACAGTCCTACAGTGAACTACAGGTCCCGAGTTCCCCTAGCTGCACTTTAGAATTGTCAATGGAATTGTTATTAATAATTTGTCACCGCGAAGCTTAACCATGTGATTAACCATATGCAGGGAGTTCGCTTGTACTCGAAAAATGTATTAAAATTTCATATTTTTTTTATATATAATTTGATTATTCTTTCATACTTTTTTTATATTGTCGGTATTGAATTGTTCATGAGTAGTGAAAGAAAAAAAAAACTTCACTTAAATTTGTGAGTATGTAGATAATATAACTGAATAAAACAAAATAAATTAAGCACAATTCATTTTCAATCGTAATATAAAATTTCATTTTATATAAAGCTTTGTATACAGAAAATTTCTTTATATTTTTGTTACCAATACTGAACTAAAATTCTGGAACCGCCACTGACCATACGTAACGACGCAGTCATGGAAATATACTGTGTAGTGGTGGATTCCGAAATTTCAACACGGAAAGAACATTTATTAACCATAACTAGAAAATTATTTTTTCTTAATCAAGGTCGATGTTATTCCGGTCTAGTAAGTATCAAATGTTGCTTATTTTTTAAATGAAAAACCAAAAATAAAAATACAACCAAGAACATGCCTAAAAAAATGGCTAGGATCATATCATATGACTGAAAGCTTGTTTGAAGTAATTAAGATAAGTATTTGCGGAACGACAAAAATGGGATTTATTGTGTTTCTTTTATTAAATTTTTTTATTAATCTGGGGTAAAAAATTCCATGCACCGGAAATTATTTAATTTCTCCTGTCTTCCTTCTTTGGTACAGTTATCTCCCCCTCCCCGCCCTCCCTCGTCTCAACCGTATTGTGGCTTCAGCCCAGAGTATATATAAACAAGGTGTTTTTCAACAGTCGTGTGAAGTAACTCGCGGGATATCAAAAAATACCAAATCACCATCATAAAAACAGTGGATATTAAGCTAAAATAACCACCCCAAAATAAGATTTAGTGAAGAAAATGGGAAGCAATTTGGACACCTAGCTACTTTACCGAAAGGAAATGCCTATTGATATACAAATGAGAATGTCACATGAATATATATATGAAACTGATTCCAATAAAGAAAGAAGAAAACAAATCCAGACACCATTTTCCCTGTAAATCCTGATTTTCCCTACTCACGCGATGTTTCACCGGTTGGTAAACATCCCCTGTACTAACGACGAAAGATCATAATCTCTTGATCCTGATTGAGCTGGAATATTGGATGATTGTGCTGGATTAACCATTGAAGAAGCTGGTGCATTCCCTCTGTAGTTTGTCATTTGGCTATTTGGAGCTACTGGCCTTGTGGTATACGGGCTGCAAAACATGCCATAGTTTGAGATCTCTACAGTAATTGCGATATTTTAAGGCAATTCTTAATAATGTTGCGCAGGCGTTCGGAACACTTGTGTCTAGAACCATCCGAATGCTGTCCCATAGCGCATTCACGGGAGCCGTAGGCATCGGACGACTCCAGATACTTGTCCAGGTGTCAGTGTCCCTAACGCTTTTGGGCACTTTCCAAGTATTAAATACACCAATGTTGTGTTTGGAATTTTGATTTGGGGTTAGATTTGCGAAGAAAAGGAGAGAAAATGATTTAATTGTTCCCTTCTTTTGGCTGGGTAAGGAAAATGATTGATTTGTCAACCAACATTTTCATTTAATAATGACTTCAAAATGACACTGTAAAAGTAGATCTATTTCTGTTTTGCTTTTCTTTCCCTAAACAAATCCAAGATCCAACCATAGCCTAACAGTAAATCAATGATGTCACCATAAGTGAAACATAGCATGGCTAGCTTAAAATAGAGTAGCTCTTTTCATAAGGATTTGCCATTTTGTAAGGATATTAAAGAAGGGGGTTGAACAAGAACACTGGGAGAATGGAGAGTACAGAAGAATGGAGAGTAGTATGTTGCAATCGGTGCATGAGAAATTGAATAATACTCATGTGATTAGTCGAAAAACCCTACGAAACAGTCTAATCGACAAATTCCAAGAAATTTATGCAGAACGGGTGTTTGTATCTCTTTCTACTTCTCAAGGGTTAATGAAAAACGGAGGGACTCTATTAGAAGGATGCTATGTGCACAAAAGAGTATTTTATGATGTCAATAATGGATCATCAGATATTCGAATATATAAGGTTCGCACAGTAACAACCTTGCGGTTCATGAAGTCTTTGCGCTAAAATGACTTTTCTGAACAGCTATAAGACGTAAAACTTTAAGGTACTTTTAGGTCTTTGACACTGCCGGCTTTCCTCATTCCACCAACTTAAGCAAGTGATATATGCAGAAATCTTGGGTGATAGTATACTCAGACATATGCTTTGCCTGAGACTTACCGAAACTATAACACACTCTGTTTTAGTTCCCATCTTTATCTTAGTTTGTCACTTGAATTCAACGGACGCTCATAAGGAGCATAAAAAACAGAGAACAAATAAAACAAGTTTATAGCCAGATATAGCGTATTATGATATACATGACTTCGGGCTCAAGAGAAATTGCAAATGAGACTTTTTTTTAAAAAAAAGAAGTCTCTTTTTCTTTAAAAAAAAAAAACAGGCTTTGCTCTGTGTGGTTTTGATGAAAATGTGGAAAGCTAGACCTCCCCTTCAATCAATGAACTTTGAGGTGCAACAAACATACCAATTACTAAGAACACAATGAAATATAGTGTGAGCATGGAGTATGTACCTGCTTGTTAGATAAGGAGGAGCAGCACTCCTTGTGGGAAATGAAGGTTGTAAATATCCCATCTGCCTCAAGAACATAGCAACAAGCCAACAATATAAGAGATAGCACTTTGATGGGCAAAACATTGATTTAACATTTTATGATCCTTACCTGCATATTGGTTTGTAGAGGAGCCGTAGGCATCATCTGAGAGGGGAACCGAACACCGTTAATTGGTCCATGGTGATACATACTCCCGTAATATGGTTGGGGACTTGCGAAAGATGTTGGTCCAGTAGCCACAAGAAAGGACTGTTGTTGAGCCAGAGCTGCTTCTTGTTGTTGATGGATAGAAAATGGGGACACCATAGTTGGCTGTAGACAAGCAAAAGCACACATCAAAGCTGCAGGCTATAGGCCATATTTAATTGGTCGGATTACTGGGAGGAGATACGTAATCCCCTATGATACACAATCCTTCCAGACTAATACTATATCCCCCGTAATCCTTCCCGACTAATATTATATCCCCCTTAGTGTTGTTACTCCATTTTGCGGGGAATTTTCTTCCAACAGAAAAGTAATCACCCCACAAATTGTGGTGTTCAAGCCCCAGGCCCTAGGGATTTGCAATCCAAGCCCATGTCTTATCCAGCAATCCAAGCAGGCCCTTAAGGAATATTTGCCTTCTTTTGTATGTGGAAAAGACAGAAAACTACAACAAATTCAACCCCCCTTCTATTTGTAAGATCCGAATCTACGACAATGACCTCTATCATACGGTCCTATGGTTCTTGGAATAAAATCAACGTAGTTTTCGCATTTACCTTATCAAAGAGATTCATAGTGTTATTCCTCTCGTCTTTGGCAGGTTTATCATTACTGGGTGTTGTGACCCACTGTAACTCCCTAACTAATTCCTCAATCCCAGGGTCTGATTGGGTCTTGATTTCAACTGATTTTGAGCAGACACTTTCCACTTGTGTTGATGTTCTTTCAGCAGCTGCAAATTACGGAAGTTAAAGAAAATTTAGAGTGGAAATTGGAATCCAAATCCGGAAGTGTACAATTGGAGAGGAACCATTGAGTGGAACATACATTGGATTCCCGTACTTGCATTATCATTTGCAGGAGAGGGCTTGGGGTTGTTATCATTGGAATCATTCATTGAGAGCAAGTTGAAAAGATCAGTGGCATAATCAACCTTCCTTGCTGAAGAAACAGGTGTACCATTAGTCTTTGGGACTGCAGTTGCTTTCTGATGTACTTCTTGTGTTTTTGCATCAGGAGTATCCTGCCCATCCGATTCAACACATTAGAAGCTTCGTAAAATCAGTATCCTTTTCCAAAGGATCAATTAACTTAATTAAAAGAGACCACCCATTCAGATAAAAGTCTCTTAATGCTTAACTTAAACGATGGGAAACTATACACCACCTTAGTAAAATATTGCACCATAGCTCTCCGTATCCCTACTGATGTTTTATGAATGTATGCCATTGTTATGTTTCCTCCATCTATCTACCTAACGGTTTTGAAACATTCAATTTCAGACGCGTAGGTGGTGATACTCTTATCTCTCGTTAAACAAACGTCATTGACTCAGATTTAATGTTCAGTTGCTAGTTATTTACACAACATAGAAGGAAACCTTTGTGACAAGATCATCAAGTATACTGATAGATGTTAGGATCAATACTGCATTGCAAACGAAATTAATAAAGAACAAGCATTTACCTGCTGGGATGCATTAGGGGAAACATGGCCATTACTTTTTGCAGCGGAAATACTTCCAGTTTTAATCGGCAGAGGGGGCCCTTTCCTTTCTTCAGTAGACTGTTTAATGGGATTGGGATATTTAGGTCCATTAACAATCTGAGGTTCAGGATTTTTGACTGACAGCTTCTCTTCATGTACTGGAGATTGTGATTTTGCTTTTCCATCCCTTCGATTCCATCTCTTGTCTACATACCTAATAGATTCACATGAATAGTAAAGAATATTGTGTTAACACCCTCATGGCCAAAACCGGGACCGTACAATCACAGCAATGAATTACTATTGAATAATACAATTTGACATTGATCAACTAACGATGTCATACTTTGCACGAATGAAATTCTCGATTCCAACTCTATCATACTTGGGAGGCAGCTCAGCTTCCCAATAGCTATTTGATTTCTCATTTCCCATCGCTGAAAGGAACAAATATTAAATCATTACAATAATTGGTGTAATGCACCCACGTCTGTATTTCTTATTCTTAAAACTGATTTACAGTGAACAGAATTTTCAAAAGCCAAAAAAGTAAAAGTGCTGCTCACATTGAATAAATGCAACCTGATCTGGAAGCCATGTGTCCAGTGTGGCTGATCTCACCTGCAGCAGAGTGAACAGGAATTTGCTAGGCAAGACTACAAAACTTTGGAGCCTACATATAAGTGAAATAACTACCCCCTCCGTCTCATTTTGACCTTAAAAAAATAAGGTGCTTTTGAGAAAAGTTTCTTGAACTTTTTGACACCTTTCAAATGTACTCATTGAGATCTCTTGAAAGGCGCAAAAAAATTCAAAGAATAGTTTTGGGAAGTAATTTATTTTTGAAGTTCAATATGGCACGGTCTCTTGTAGGGAGCAAACAATATGGGACGGAGGGAGTACAACACTTCGGAAATCAAATGAAAAAGTGCTTTCTTGAAAGAAAGGAAGGAAAACTGAACAAATCCAGAAATGAAACGAAAAATAAAATAGAAAAAAGCAATTTTATGCACCTTTGATATGTGTACTCCAAGACTTCTGTGAACCCCAGAACATTGCATGCAAATGAAGATTCCCAGGTTCACACTAGCCCATCTTGGTCCTCTGCATTGAAACAAGTCACATGTCACAGTAAGCAAATCCGAGCCTGGTGTAAGAGATACAACAATGTTGCCCCTAATGTTTCTCGTCTTCACTATTTGTCCAATATACCTACTTGCTTTTGCAGTCAGCACATTCTCTGTTCTCTGGTAATTTAAGAAGCCCATCCAATATCTGCAACTCAAAACACCAAAAGGGTGATGCTCACATAGTAGAAATATAGTTGACAAGCAGGACAGAAATTGAATTGCTAGATAATGATGAAATCAAAGTCCAATTAACTCCTTTTCATAAACCATATAAAAAAATATCTTCCGGTTCAGGAGAATGTCACACATGCCCATGAGAGTTACAAATAGGTGAGGTATAAGAGTTCCCTCCCAACATTGGGTCGCATAAGAGCAACTCTTAAAACATTCGGTAAAATCTTCCTTCAACTTAATGGACACAACACTTCTGCTACACTCCCCTATGGCTCAAACTAATTTATTGTGTTTGATTGATTGGAATGAATCTGGTAGGGATTGTTCATTCCCTGGGAATACTTGTTCCAGGCTGTTAAATCATCCAACTCAAAACCAATTGGCACCCAGGCTCATATACTAGTTTTGGAGGTTATAATTAACCAACATGGACAAAATCTTACACTCCCCTGCACATGCTAGCCCTGAACCGCATGTGGAGAGTTAAAAAACGGAACTTGCTAATTACTCCGAGGAGGAGGAAGTCTTTTCATGCAGAGAAGCCAAAGATAAAGGAATGCATAAGCAGTTACCAAATGGTATGGCATGTGCCTCCGAATGGTTGCTTTATTGACAAGTAGCCGCATGGGCATATCCCATACCACAAGCAAAGATCTTAGAAAAAACCATGGTTAACAAAGGCATAACCAACATGAGGATAGTTAGCCCATTCGCTCATAAACATGAAAAGAAGACAGAACAAGGCATATGTGAGAAAGACTAAGCACCCTCTCTATAAGAAATATATCTTCTTGACTTGTTCTTTTCCAAACTTGATTGTTCTTGGACAAGCGAGTAGTCCTTAGGTTTGCCTTGAGAGGAAACAAACATGATCATCGAAGGGCATTCCAGTCGAGTTCCACCAGCCGGAGTTTCGCTAAAGGTGTGTTGTTTTGTTAAGACCAGGTTGATTAAAGCATAATTGCATATTCAAACCCGGAAATCAAAGAGTAAATCCCATCATTAGTGAAGGCATAAAACCTGCCTCCACAACGAGAATGAGAGGAAGCCATCATTTTGAAAACAGAAAGCAGGTAGGACTCTCTTTCAGATTCAGGAAGCAATTCTAAGAGATCTTTTTTTTCCTTTTGGAAGAGACCCAAGTACTCTCTTTCGAATTCAGGAAGCAACACTAAGAGATTTTTTTTCCTTTTGGAAGAGACCGGATACAATCAACCCATTGATATTGGAAGACTTCTCTGGGTCTTCCATATTCTCCGGGTATCACTACTGAAGGGTAACACCCAACCCCTTGTGGTCAAGGTCTAAGACTTAGGGGTTCGCTCCCTCCTAAGGTCTCAAACACCAACTGTATCCACTATCCACAAACACCAAAACTATTAGAAACCAACACTCACTTTGCACAAAAGTGAAAACTACCATTGCTTCTACATAATTAATAGATGATTCCATCAAAAAGACAAACTGTGAGGCACAACGTCAAGTTTGTTATAAATTTGAGTTCTCGAAATAAGTTTCTTTACATTATAAAGTGACACCATGATGTGTCCCCATACGTGTCTCACTTGAGACACACATGTCCCTGTTAATATTTAACCATAAACAATTGGCCACGCCACTCCCATACGTATCCCTTGTGTTTCCGGCGTGTTGGTGTACCTGGTGTGTCCGACAAGGATAGACAGTCAGGTGTGTTGGTGATTCGTTGATGATTTCCAGCCCCCAAACAGTATGCAAGTGATTCAAAAAGCTTAAACATCTGTCAGTGACATACCAAGACAGGAAAACACAAATCTTTTGCCCATGTTACAAAAGCGAAATTAGATCCTCAATCATTTAATACAACATACAGCTGTGTACATGATTAAGCAATAAAAATCTGGCCAAGAATATGTTTTTCACCCATTACAACTCACAACTAAGTGGCGGGGCCTTATGCCGGATATCAAAGCATCATCAAACACTTCTGACAGCTGCTCAGGCTAATGAAATAGTAACCTAATTCTTGTATGCAAATAGAGAGGGAGGTGGGTGAACCAATTAAAACCAACTAAACCTTTCAGCAAAAACTTCGTGGGCAATGACCAAATATCAATCAGGAATAGATTCTGAGAATTTGTCACTATCCCATGAAATAAACCAAAAGAAGAAATTTGCAAAAGAACCCAACAATCTATTGTTCATCTTCTTTATCTCGAACATGATTTTGAAAGAACATCACAACATAAACAGACCCAGTTATCGCAATCGGCAGTTTCATTCTGACAGAAATGAGTATTAATAAACTAAGGGGATATTTGGGTTTTGATTGGATATTTTGATCAGAGTTCAAGCAATAGAACTGAAACCCGGAAAAAGACAGAAAAGGAAAAAAAAAAAAAACCATATTTTTTCAGGTGTATATCGATATAATATACATGTACAAA
>BPLS01013182.1:0-11812 GCA_019656275.1 Rhododendron kiyosumense | reverse complement strand
AGCGCTATCATCTCAGACTCCATAGTGGATTGTGCCAAAATTGTTTGTTTCTTGGATTTCCAAGAGATTGCACCTCTTGCTATGTTGAACACATACCCACTAGTTGCTTTGGAGTCATCCGAAAGGGTATTCCAATCGGCATCATTGTATCCCTCAAGAACAGCGGGAAACTTCTGATAGTGAAATCCAAGGTTCATGGTTCTTCTCAAATACCGTATGAGCCTCTCAATAGCAAACCAATGCTCGATTCCTGGCTTGCTAGTAAACCTGCATAATACCCCCACTGCATAAGCAATATCTGGTCTCATACAATCACAAGCATAACGAAGACTACCAATAATGCTAGCATACTCAGATTGTCTAACACTGGCTCTAGTGTTCTTAAACAATTTAATACTAGGATCAAAAGGAGTGCAAGCAAGTTTACAGTCAAAATAATTGTATTTCTTCAAAATCTTTTCAATATAATGTGATTGATCAAGAGAAATTCCATTTGCAGATTTAGTAATTTTAACTCCGAGGATTACACTAGCCTCACCTAAATCCTTCATGTCAAAATTTTGGCTAAGCAATAATTTGGTTTCATTCACGACAGATATGCTTGAACCAAAGATATGCTTGAACCAAATATCAGAAGGTCATCTACATACAAGCAGATTATAGTGTATGCATGATTATCCGACTTGTAATATATGCATTTGTCACTCTCATTGACTTTGAAACCATTTGAAACAACTAGACTGTCAAATTTTTCATGCCACTATGTTGGAGCTTGTTTAAGGCCATAAAGAGATTTAACTAATCTACTCACCTTGTGTACTTGACCATGGACAACAAATCCCTCAGGTTGATCCATATAAATCTCTTCTTCTAAGTCTCCATTTTAAAAAGCAGTTTTAACATCCATTTGATGTACAACTAAGTTATGAACAACAGCTATGGCAATCAAGACTCGGATAGAAGTAATCCTTGTCACAGGAGAGTAGGTATCGAAAAAATTTATGTTCTCCCTTTGCCTATATCCCTTAGCTACGAGTCTAGCTTTATATTTATCCATAGAACCATCAGGTTTCAATTTCTTTTTAAGCACCAATTTGCAACCTATAGCTTTGCATCCCTGTGGTAGGTCTACTAATTCCCAAGTTCTATTGGACTCCAACGGGTCCCACAATGATGATTCAAATCACTTATTATTCTTAAAGTATCTTTTTATTGGTTCACACAAAAAATTAGCTCAATCCGATATTGGCAGGAGCTTTTTCAAAATTCGTAGGGTCCCTACGAAAATGTTCAAAAAGCAATTATGGATATCAAATTAAGCTAATTTTTTACAACAGCCCATAAAAAATATTTTAAGAATAATTTACGATTTAAATTACTTAGTTTAATGGGACAACACCCATGTTGTCCCGTAAAAGTTGGTGCATTGTCTATTTGTCCTTAAAAGTAGATTCCATTTTGAAAAGTTAGTGAGTAAAAGTGTAATGATGATGGGTAAGTAGGGAAAGTGAAGGAAAAAGTTGATGTGAAAGGTATAATGATGATGTCTTTTTAATAAGTTGGAATTACGAAGCAGGACACTTAAAAAGGGACGGAGGACGGAGGGAGTTTATAAATAGTTTTTCAATACTTTGTTTACTTCCGGGAGAAGAAGATAATAACGAGACCAAATTAGTAGTATCATCTTCTTCTTTTAATAGAATAAAATTGACATACCCTTGTTTGTTTTATCGTACGTATGTGTGTTCCATATTAGTATCCATACTTCCGCTATGCCCAATATAGACTTGATGTTAAAATGCAATATTTATACGACCTCCTGAAAATTCTTTAGCTTTTGTATAACTAGGTGCTTTCCGACGTGCAAGGCACGTCCGTCATGCCCGTTATGGAGATCGATTTTGATTGTTTCTGAAATTTTAGATGTGTATGAGCATAGCAAAAGTTGTACACATAAGTTTGATCATAACTAACTGTCTGCAATACTTTTGTTTTACATAAGTAGAAAGTCAAGATTACTAAAGTAAGACAAGGATTACAGTATTATAGAAATTAAGTCTACCAACCATTTATACAAAGGTCCCACAATGATGATTCAAATCACTTAGAACAAATGGGCAAGTCACATGAAACTAATTACATTTAAGAAAGTCGAATTTGGGGGTGTTCATGCTAATATGAGAGGACTGGAGGCCATATCAGAAAATTATTGCAGAACCATTGAGCTATATTTTTCACCAATTACAATAGACAAAGTTGATGAGCATGGAACACAAATGTCTACCCAACCAGCCAAGCACAGCTTCTCAGCAATTGAGGGCTAAATTTGTCCAAATTGGACAAAAATTGACCAGCGAAAATTCCCCCAAAAGTGTTTCTTATTATAGAGGGGGAGGAAATCAATAAGAAAGGAAATGATAAACTCTGCCAAAAAAAAGTTGCGAAGAGAGAGAGAGATGATTTGAGATCAGTGAGAGACATGCAGAACCTGTGCAACTCATATAGTGCGAGTGACTCACCGACATGGCAATAGGTTGTTGGCGGCCGGAAATTTGGACTGTGCTAGAATGGAGTCGTCGGCCGCCGTCGTCCACGGATCTGGTGAGAGAGAGAGAGAGAGAGAGAGAGAGAGAGAGAGAGATGGGTATGGCTGGTGAGAGAGACATGGCTCTAGCCGGTGCGAGAGAGAGAGAGAGACAGAGAGAGAGAGATGAGGGTTTGTGCTAAGGGAGGGGAAAAGAGAACGGACTGTGCTGGAATAGAGTCGTCGCCCGCAGCCGTTCGTCGTCGCCCGCGGATCTGGTGAGAGAGGGAGAGATGGGTATGGCTGGTGAGGGAGAGATGGGCACGAAGAGAGAGCAGAGAGAACAGAAGCTCACCACGTGATAAAGCTCTGTTATTTTCTTTCACTCCCTGTTGCCACGTAACCTAGTAAGACCCAACATACAAACACGTAGCCCACTAATTCCAAAAATTGAATTTACAATTTCACCCAAAGCCAAAAACAAGAAGCCAAAATCACAAAGGGCAAAATTGTCCACCGAAATTGCCAAGCGATGACATCACCAAAGTGCTTCTTATTTAAGAGGAGTAGGAAAACAATATTTTTTTTATCAACAAAAGGATTTTATTAGCTTGAACACAATGTACAAGATAAAATGATAAGACAAATCAACTGATGATTAAACAAAAGAGCTAAGCCAAAACTCGGGAAAGAAAAGTTGGCAAGATGCCAACCAAAAAAAAGTCCCCCAAGAACGCACCAAAATCCAATAAGCCTACAGCAAACAACACCAACAAGAAGCAAAGCACGAAAAGAAAAAACCAGTGGGAAAGCGACGCAACCCCGTGCAAATCCGCAACGGCAGTAAAATTATATACTTTTTTTAATGCAATAAAAATATATACTTTCATAAGGCATATTCTAGCCGTATCCGTATGCTACTTTTTTAGGTTTTCTCATATCGCCATATCGGTATCGTGTCGTATTCATATCATGTATTTGTATCCATGCATTTCAGGTTGTGGAACTTGGTTGGACACGTAAACAAATCCAAGGGCAGCCATCTACGGAGTATATCTTTTTAAATCCGTTAACAACTACTGTCAGCATTTTGGTTGAAGGACGCATTGCAAGGAGGAAGAGCCACAGTTGACTAAGGACACGACGGGAACAATTTATTTTTCCTCTGGTTTCCCTGAGTATTGCCTTGAGGCTAACATTTTCTTTTACAGTCTAGCTAATGGGTGCACTATGGCACCCTTTAATATTGTGAATTGTGGTAGTTTTTTTTAACTTTATGTCACCATTGTGAGTTGAGAGTCATCGTGTCGTATTGCATCAAAAATAAATTTATAATACCTTGGAGTTGACTATTAATCTGTGGAACACTAGTTAAGATCGAGCATTGATCTGCAGAGACGACAGATTGGCTGAGTTACTATAATTTCGATCAATTTCTAAATTAATTTGGAGGAAAAAGATTTGATTGGTTTGAGTTTTAGGAACTAGTTAAATTTAGAAAGCAAGTACTAATTAAAGATTTGGAAACCAGAGGAAAAATGATCGAGGGTTTTGAATTCACCCCGACCACGTAACGACAACATGCCTAAACTAGGTTTAACACGCGTTTGAGTTTGCACCCTTCCGACAGTACAGACCGTCGTCCAGCTGCTTGACGGAACGATCTGTCTTACAAGCATAATCCATCTCAATCACCCAAGCTCGATCAAAGAATACCATTGTATAATTTCGTACTTGAAAATCACAGATCAAATAGGAAATAGATTGAAAGAATTAAAATCATTCCATAATATTGAAACGAGTAAAGTAAAGAGACACTATAATAATTCACCGTAATCTTTGATCCATTATTTTCTTCGTCTTCTTCTTCACATATTATTACTCCTGAATTCCCGGTACTCCGCGGTAAACCACCAGGAAACCTCCTTTTAACATGTCAGACGCCGGCTGTGGATAGTGACGTTTCAGGCTCATACTGAGCTCAACAAAACCTTCAATTCCAGGACTTTCACGTTCCTGCCCTCAACAAAACCTTCAATTCCACTGCCAATACCACGACAGCGAGAACCGGGACAAGGCAACCTCACGTTTTATTTTTGTGGCTTCTCCGTAGCGAGCCAAGCGTTTACAGAATTGTACAAGGGGAACAACAAGAAAGCTTTTGAGGTGGTTTCGAACAAGTCGGGTCCGGCTTAGTGTGATAATGATCGTCCAGACCACGGTTTTTGCGAGGCAAGACGTTAGCTAAAGAGGGCCAATTGGGAAGGATTTTCCTCACGCCACCAATGATGTAGTCATCAGTGGTGCCGGGAGCAAAGTTGATGAGTGCGTAAGAATCTCCTTTGTAAATGTATGCCTCATTAGTCCTGTGCGAAGCAAAGGCTGCATCAATTCCACTTTCAAAGATGGTGTTTTTCAAACTAGGAAAGCCTTGAGTGATGTGACGGACCTCGATGAGTTTAGAATCAGAACTGTAGTTTATAAGAGCATACTGGTTGTCTTTGAAGAGGTAAGCTTCTCCTTTGTTCGTTGCCTCAAATGCGGCATCAATGCTGCTTTCGAACACCGTCCCTTTGAACAAGGGGAACATCGCAGTGATGGTCATCGGTCCTTTGATTATCTTGTCCTTTGTTGTGCGTGGTGCGTAGTTAATCTGTGCACAAAGATTCCCAGAGAAGATGAACGCCTCATCCCCATAATGAGAACCAAAAGCAGAGTCTATTCCATGTTCTGCAAAGGCCGTGCCTGTGAGGGATCGATACCCATCGCAAATAAAAAGCGGTCCCTTCACCACCTTGTCGTCTGTCGTGCCTGGAGCATAGTTCAGTATCGCATACTCGTTCATCATGAATAGATATGCTTCATTTGTACGAGACGAACGGAATGCAGCATTTATATAGCTCTCATAGTTAGCCACATCGCCAGCATACCAATTGGTGGTGGTAGAGTCGATGGGCACTTGTTGGTTCTCTCGTTCGAAAAGGGCAGGAGGTCGGTAAATGCGAATGGTTAGATGCGCCTTCCTATTGATTGCCGGATCCTTGTAATCAAATATTGGCCTATGAATGTTGAGCAACCTTGATGGATGTGATTGTGGATTGAAGTTCCCATTTAGTACTATTATATTATCTACTCTCACCCGTCTTGTAGACCTGCATGCATCGCACGATTGTTGTAACGTAAGCCCTCAATTTTTACATTATAATATATGAATCTGTTATCTCACAAATACTATGTTAAACTTATCCAAACAAAATAAATTGTGGTCAATTAAAACGGATACGAAGAAATATTGAAGTTTTAATGTATAGGGTAACCTCGTGCCAGCAGTAACAGTAAGTCTGAAGCATTGGACAGACCGAATGTATTGAGGGGCAATGCCAACAACAAAGCAAACCTCGTCTTGGGCAGGGGACTCGTAAGTATCACCAAGAGTCTGAGCAATCCAAATGCCACCGGGAGCATATATCTCGTATCGATATACTTCAATCTCAGTCTTGGTCACATCGTCGAGGCTGGGATACCAATCGGTGTTAAGCGTGGTGCTAATGAATGCGTGGGTGGCAGGCAGACGGTAATCGAGAGGCCTGCCGCCATCATGATGGACGTAGTGTTCCAGATTGTAGAACACCTCGTCGGGAGTGCCTTGTTGAGGACGTTTTGCTTGGAATCCATTCCGAAAGACCTCCTGATAGGGGGTAAGATCCCAGCGAAAGACATGGCGGAGGATGTCTTGTTCTCCGGTGCCACTTCTGTACACAATGTGACGCAGAGGGGGGCAATTTACTTGACGAACAGTTTCTACCAAACAATCAATTGTACGATGATCTTCTTCACTGACAGGTTGAGGGAAGTTTGCCGCACATCCTCTAAACAGAATATCCGGCGGGATTGACATTTTCTTGTCTCAGCTGTAAATTAATTTGAAAGTGATGTCATTGCCAACATTCCTATCCTTTTATGGTCTAAAACCGCCACTTAACGGGTAGAAAAATCATAACTAATTCATTTTAAATCCAAAAAGGATGAAACCAGCGGCAAATGGAAGCTAAGACAAGGGGCTAGTCCTAGTAAAAATGTGGGATAACAAATCCAAGGGAATTGGTACCAGAAAATGAAACAAGAAGGCTGTTTCAAATGAAAAATGGGTTCCTGACAGCCAAACTTAAAAAATTCATCATAAATTGATTTCTCCATTTTTTTGAGTGATTCCAGTGCCCAAATTTAGGTAATACACAAGGGTAGTCACAGCGAAAAAACGAGGACAAAATACCAAAGGTATTAATACCAGAGTTGATCACAAGTGGCTGTTCCTAAAACAAATTCTGGGCCAAGGATGGTTTTTGGGCCTACTTTGGATGGCCATGACTCACTCGATTCTTAACCTTTTCGGGTGATTCTTGTGTCTAAATTTAAGAGAACGAAAAGATCTACAAATTTCTTTCTATGTCCGAGAACCAATTCGAAGCCAAGTGCCAATAAAATTGGTGATTACAGAGGTCAAATAATCAGCCCCAAAACAGAGTTTGTGTTTGTGTGTGTGTGACGTTTTGGGCTAGTGGGGAAGGTCCGATGGTGGCCGATCAGTGGTGATATAGGTGCTGGTGGTTTGGTGGTAACACCACCAACACCTCCCATGGGCGGTGGTGGTGTTTCATGGTGATGATGATGATGATAGGTGATGAAAGGCTAGAGAGAAATCAAAGGAGGGAGGATATTGAACCTCACCGGAGATGGAGGGTGGTTGTCGGAGTGGCCGGTGGTGGTGTGGCAGAGCTGCAGCTCTTCCTTCTTCCCTTCCGCCCCCTCCCTCTCTCTCTCTCTCTCTGTCCCTCTCTCTCTCTCTCTCTCTCTCTTCTCACTAAAATGATGCCATCTCCCTCCGTCCCTCCCTAAATAAGTGTGCGACTCGCAAAATTAAGTCTTACAATACATGCATATTTTTCATTCAAAATTTTAATTTTTTTCACAATCTAATAGAACTCATTGCTATTTATTGATTGTGAAAAAAATTTGATTTTTTTAACGAAGCAAATGCATTTTCTTGAAGGTCTAAGTTTGCGTGTCGGATATTTATTTAGGGACGGATGGAGTACTAAAGATGCTACATACTCTGCCATTCATCAACTACATTTCTTGTGGGCTCACCCTGAGTCCCAAAAAAATACAAAAAAATATTTATAAATTTTCAAATAATATTTTATAGGGCTATGTAAAAAATCAATTTCAACGGATATCGGTAAGTATTATTTCTTGATTCGTAGGGGCAAAACTGCTCAGCTGCATAGTTTCGCCCCTACGAATTCAGAAATAATATTTACCGATATTTATTAGAGCTGATTTTTACATGGCCTCATAATATATTATTTTAAAATTTATAAACATTTTTTGTGGGATCCAAGGTGGGCCCCACAAAAAATGTAGTGTATGGTGTAGTGGATGGATGTAGTGTACCTAAACTTACTGTATACTAACATCCACTATTTACATATTTATATTTCGGAGCGGTTCCAGGAATCCCTAAAAAACCCCCAAAATCTTAATCTCATAGTCCAGATCAAATTTTGATAATCTGAGCCGTTCAATATGTACAGAATGTGATTTTTTAAGGGTGTACGCGAGAAGTTAGCAAAAAAAATAACCAAAAATTGCTTGATTTGAGCAGTTTTTTTATTGAACTGTTCAATAAAGTTCAATAAAAAACTGTTCGGATGAAACCCTTTCAGGTCAATTTTTTTGCTGATTTCTTGCTAGTACCTTTAAAATCACGTTCCGATTACATTGAGCGGCACAGATCATCAAAATTCGATCGGAAACTTTGGGAGATTTTTTTAGAGGTTTTTTTTAGGAGTCCCCGGAACCGCCCCGTTTATATTTATATTTATATAGCATCGCTTTTTTGAATCTTATGTTCATATTCATAAATCTTAGCTTTTCATTTCTAAATCATCCAATTAATGTGTGCTAAGAGCATCCGCAATGTAATAATAAAAAATGAATAATCAAAACTTGCCACGTCAGCTTTTGATTATTCATTTAGAAGATTGCTAAAGTTAGCAATGTGAAGTCTCACATTGTTCATTTTGTACCCATAATCAAAATCAATGGGTCCACTGCCAACTCTTCCTTCCCTCCAAACTTTTACCATTCATTTCATCCGAAAAAAAATTCCTGCCGTTTTGTCCCTCCAATTATTTCCCCGTCCCCTCCAATTCTTTCTTGCCTACTGTCATTCTTACCTATTTATTCTTTTTTCTTTCATCAATGGAAAATCACCATTATCAATCATCTCAAACTATAGAATCAGAATAATATCAACAAAAAAAAACTATGGAATCAGAATCACAATTGTGATAATAATTTGAATAGTTTTTTGAAAAAAAAGAGTTTAGGGAAAATTTTAGTTTTTTCAAAAAGAAAACAATTTTTTTTTTTGTGTAAAAACAGTTTTTTAAAATAACAGTTTTTTTAAAACTATTTTTTATAAAATTTTCTAAAAAAATAGTTTTTAAAAGTTATTTTTTGAAAACATTGTTGAGAGAGAGAATGTTTTGTGTAATGATGGGTGTATTTGATTGAGAAAATGCAAGGATCATTAGATTTGATTATTGGCAAAAGTTGTTAGAGCATCCGCAATGTAATAATCAAAACTAAAAAATTGCTAAAGTTAACAATGTTTGCTAAAAAGAGTGCTCACATTGTAATAACCAAACTTAGCAATGTATTAGCAACTCATCAAATTTTGGCCTTTCAATAATCAAAACTAACAACTTTTGCCAATAATCAAATCTAATGATCCCCACATTTTCTCAATCAAATACACCAATCATTACACAAAACATTCTCTCTCTCAACAATGTTTTCAAAAAATAACTTTTAAAAACTATTTTTTTTTTAGAAAATTTTATAAAAAATAGTTTTAAAAAAACTGTGTTTTTAAAATAAAAAAAACTATTTTCAAAAACCTTTTTTACACACAAAAAAAAAATTTCTTTTTGAAAAAACTAAAATTTTCCCTAAACTCTTTTTTTTTCAAAAAAACTATTCAAATTATTATCGCAATTGTGATTATGATTCCATAGTTTTTTTTTTTGTTGATATTATTCTGATTCCATAGTTTGAGATGATTGAGAATGGTGATTTTCCATTGATGGAAGAAAAAAGAATAAATAGGTAAGAATGACAGTAGGCATGAAAGAATTGGAGGGGATGGGGAAATAATTGGAGGGACAAATTGGTGGGAATTTTTTTCGGGATGAAATGAAGGGTAAAAGTTTGGAGGGAAGGAAGAGTTGGCAGTGGACCCATTGATTTTGATTATGGGTACAAAATGAACAATGTGAGATTTCACATTGCTAACTTTAGCAACCTTCTAAATGAATAATCAAAAGCTGACGTGGCAAGTTTTGATTATTCATTTTTGATTATTACATTGCGGATGCTCTTAGTTTTGATTATTCAAAGGCCAAAATTTGATGAGTTGCTAAGACATTGCTAAGTTTGGTTATTACAATGTGAGCACTTTTTTTAGCAAATATTGTTAACTTTAGTAACCTTTTAGTTTTGATTATTACGTTGCGGATGCTCTAAGAGTTTCTATAAATCTAGATCATTCATATTTGATACGTGATTTTCTCATATTTTCTTCTCTCTCTTTTTTTTTTTAATCAAAATTTAGTGCATGATTACCATAAGGCTGTATTTGGATGACAGATATCTTAGAGGGGGAATGAGAACCTGATTCCTCCCACACCCTATGGCTCCGTTCAGTTGTCAGGAATGTTGTACCAGAAAGTTATTCTCAAGAAAAATTAAGTAAAGTGAAGTAAAGGAAAAAAAAATCTATTTTTCTGTAAGTGTTCATTTGACAAATTTATTTTGCAGGAAAACTAAAATTTGGGAATCTTGAATTCTTAGCTCGATCAATATAAAAAGGAAACATTTGACTTTAAGATATTTTCAAAATATATGATTCCTAGAGAAGTTTACTTAATTAATCCAAACGTCGAAAAAGAATTACTTTGGGTATTGAATTACAAGAAATTTAATTCATGGTAATCGAATTTCTATTCTTACAAAATATTACGGGCATCCAAACTGAACCCAACGGACAACAAACTAAAATTGTACAAATTGAAAATTACTCAAAATAGATATGACATTTGTCCTAAGGAAAATAATATCGACATGGCATCTTTTTTTTTATTACCGGCCTTTGTCATGATGCAAATCAATTGAATAGTCCTCCGAACCAAAAACTTTCCTCTAATGTGTTCTCAACAGATTTGATTTCCTATTCAGTTGTGTATGTGTTTATAATGGTCTCTTTTCGTACTCCAGTAATTTGTGAAATAGAAAATTGGAGAATGAGAAATTCTCAAATAGTTTTTTTATTTTTTTTTGAGAATTAGACAAATGCATCAGGAATTATAATTAAGAACCATTCACGTATGATAGAACAATCAATCAATCATATCAATCAATACATATTCTATGCAAATGTGTTTGTGTCTCTCAAGACTCCAAACCTCCATTTATAATTTTTAAATTTTCTTTTAAGCCCCGTTCCGCTAAATCTGTTGGCACATACAAAAAAAATTTACTTTTCATCTACTTTTTCATTATCTTGAAATCTGAATGAAAAGTTAGATGAATGGATCGAGTACCTACAGGTATCGGATTGAGTTGATTTTTTGTGAAACCTTGAAAAAATGTTTTACATCTAATGAACGATTTGAATCGTTTGTGTGGAACCTGTTTTGAGCCCCAAAAAATCTGTACGTGATCTGTGTCTTTTTTGTCTGTGTGAATAGCACAGTCGTGAAAAATGGAACCAGGCTACTGGTACAGACAATCTGTGCACAAATTGTATGTACCAGTAGCATTTCGGTGAAAAATGAGTACTCATTTTGGATTTTTGGAAGGGGAAATGAGAACCTTTGTTCTACTAAGGGTTCTTAAGAAATACTAAGTATTTGTTCAATGTGTCATTTCTGATTGCTTAAATATTTCAATATGGATCTTAAAAAATATGCAATATAAATATTATTTAATAGATCTCAATTAATTATATTATATAAAGTTTGCAAAATCATGAAATTCATTATAAATTGAAAGATATATAAGCTATCAAAAAATGGTACAGATTTTGAAATGTAGAAATAAAAAAGTAAAAAGTTAGTAGAATATGGGTTCTTATTGGGTAAAAAATAAATACTTATATTATTAGTGGAACGGAGCCTAAATTTTAAAATTTGGAGAGAGAGAGAGAGAGAGAGAGAGAGAGAG
>BPLS01013169.1:0-13202 GCA_019656275.1 Rhododendron kiyosumense | reverse complement strand
ATAGGAGTAGCTTGTTTGAAAGCAAAACGTTATGGAATATATATACATATACATATATACATATATATATATATATACACACTAGTGCTAACCCGTATAAACAGCACTACGCATTCCTGCTGAAAGGGGATGACAGTTATGTGATTTAGGTAAAAACCATGGGCACTTAACCGGGAAGTGGGAGGATGCACTACAATCTTTGGATCAAATGAATCTAAACCGTTCCAACAACTTGTCCCCACACACTTCTGCTTTATAATAGAGATATACTAGTGTTAGCCCATGCCTACGGCACTACACATCAATGTTGGAAGGGGATGACAGTTGTGTGATTTAGATGAAAACCATGGGCACTTAACCGGAAAGTGGGAGGATGCACTACAACCATTGGATCAAATGAATCTAAGCCGTTCTAACAACTTGTCTCCACACCCTCCTGTTTTATAATAGAGACTAGTGCTAGCCCGTGCTTACGGCACTACGCGTTCCGATTGAAAAGGAATGGCAGTTATGTGATTTAGGTGAAAACCATGGGCACTTAACTAGAAAGTGGGAGGATACACTACAGCCTTTGGATCAAATGAATCTAAGTAGTTCCAATAATTTGTCCCCACACCCTTTTATTTTATAATAGAGATTTGGATCATCGTTATGGAAATTTCTTACTGGAAGCAAAATGTTATAGAACAACTGCAAATCACCTCCATTGCAGTCTTAACAATTACACTGTTCAACTGAGAGGTTCATAGACTTTTATTCAAATCTCACCATAATATCTAGGAAATTTATTTCTTAAACTTTCCTAATTGATGCAAACACTCTTTTTTTTTGGTTTTTTAGTGGTTAAATTTACGAAACAATCCCTGAAATTTGTAAAAAGTGTATGTATGCAGGAACTATTTCATAAATTCATCCGCTAAAAGATAAAAAAATGAGTGTTTGCATGAATTAGAGAAGTGTATAAATCAATTTCCTAATATCAAGCTCTTTTCATGGGTCCTCTATTTCAATTTTACACACCTCTTTCCCAAGAGTTTGAGTTCTTCACGTCTCTTCGGGGATTTGGAGCTCTTTTTTTTAAAGGAGAGAAAATTTGAGAAAAAGAAAGTAAAATTTCTAAAATGGGCCCTCTAGTTTTTATTTTGTCTCAATTCTGTCCCTCTGTGAGGGAAGTGTCATCCCCCCAGAGGGAGGGAAGTGTCATTCTCCCCCCGCCCCCACCCCAACCCAAATTCCGTTAGTTCTAATAATATTGTCAATGAGAGAGACCAAATTGAGACAAAATATAAATTGTAGAGTGAAGAGAGGGCCCACTATCAAGAGGTGTCTAAGAGGGCCCACTATCGCTCCTATTCGATGAGGCCCAACCCAAACAATTCTTTCCTTTCCTCTGAAATATAGACCGAGTCGACCGACCGCCATTGAGGTATCTATCAATTACAGATAGATCGCGAGTCTATATGAGAGAGGTTTTTGGGTAATAAGTGGAAAAAGATAGAAAGAGAAATGGTAAAAGTAGTAATTGTATAGAAAATTTATTGGAAAAGAGAGGGATTGGTTTTTGAGACTCAAAGCGAACACAATCTCAACCACAGCTCGGTTAAAAACGTAAAAGCCATTTCCTCCTCTCATTTCTCTACCTACCATTTCTCTCTGCTGAAAATACGAATTTTTTCCAACATCCGTCAAAACAAACCAATATTGATTAGGAAGGCTAAAGGAGGTCCATTTGGAACTTAAGAAAAGGAAAAGAAAAGAGAAGAGAAATGTGACGAAAATTGGAGAAAAAATTTACTATTCACTAAATTTGAAAATTTTATTTTCTTCTCTCTTTCTCTTCCAACCAAACAATAGAAGTGAAATTTTTATAATTTTTCTTTCTTTCTCTTAAGTTCCAAACTAAGCTTAAACAAAATTCTACATAGTGCACCACCCCCAACCGGCACTCATGTCTATCTAGTATATCTACGAGATTACAACAAACACTAATTGTCGCCCCTCTATAGGTGGCGTTCTCAATCATTAGCGGAGAGAGAGAAGGGGCTCATGGCGACGACAGGAAGAACCTAGTAGTGTTCATTAATCAGGAGAAGTTTGGTAATTGTAGTCGAATATATTCAAAACAAGGAAACAAAAGTAAAAGGCTAATCTTAGAATTACACATGACAAATCGAGGCCCACTCTTTCAATTCCTTGATTAGCCACTTGTAAAACAATTGACGTATACATATGGAGTAGAAAACTTAAACTCGCACATTTACAACTGATTTATTTATCTCTGATGATGAGCAAATCTTCAACAGTTTGATCTGAGCACTCTAGCGAATCCGATGGACTTAGACCGGCTAAAGCTTGATTTTCATAGGAGGCACCAACATCCCAATCTTCTGTCGAGGACGAAAGACTCATTAGCACCACGACAGCAGACCCAATGCTAGGCCGCAGTTGTGGATTCGCTCGCGTACATGCTCTAGCAAGCTCAGCCATCTGCAACCATATTGGACACCAAACCCCCTTAAGAACTAAATAAACTAGAAGACATGCGTTTTTTCCCAGAGAAAAGGAAAAAGAAAAGATCACCTTACAAACTGAATCAACAGGGTAGTTATCTCCAAGCCTAGGGTCAACCAGTTTGCAAAGGTCTTCTCTTGGATCAGGTTTATCAAGAGCTTCCTCAAACTGCAACGCATAAGAGACACAATGATAAATTAACTCACAAGGACAAATTACAGCATATGGATAAGTCCTTTTAGGGAAGCTTCATTAGAGCTTAAGCATGTCTAACATGGTAAGAGCTCATACTTATTACTTAGAAAAATGCGGACACAACTTACCAAAGCAATGAGGCCCTTCCATTCAGTCGTAGAATCATCTGTCTTGACTATGGCTTTTTTGGCTGAAATAAGTTCGTAGAGGACAACCCCAAATGCATAGACATCTAGTTTAGGAGAAACATCGCCATATTGGGCATATCTGCATCAAAGGATTGTAATGAAACTGAACCAAATGATTCTTTTCTTCTTCTTCTTCTTTTTTTCCCCCTTTTTTTTGTGGTGAAAATGGAACCAAACAGATACCCATATTCAAACCCTACTCCTTCCAAAAATAAAGGAATCAGTAAATGGGGACTTATTTTCCACCAAGTTTTCAGGAAACAAGTTATCTTAAACAAGTTATTTAATTATCTTACTCTGGTGCCATGTATCCAAAAGTACCCACAAGACGTGTGGGCAGTGACAAACCCCCGGCTTCAGCCAGCTTTGTTAAACCAAAATCTGCAACCTACAAAAGAAGCAATCAATACAATGTTGATGGATTCCCTTTCACAAGGTCACCAAATAACACCAGCACTACAGAAAGGAAAAAGCATCACCTTCGCACGGAAGTTTTTGTCTATTAGTATATTTGCTGATTTGATATCCCGATGAATATAGACACACACAGTATGTTCATGAATATATTCAAGTCCTCTAGCTGAATCAAGAGCAATTTGCACCCTGGTAGACCAAGGGAGGGGATCCCATCCTGAAAAAGACAATGTAAACAATCAGTACCATTGTTTCCAAGCACTACCACTAGATGGACATGGAGATCTTATCACCTGTCCCATGTAAATGTTGGCTTAAATTGCCATTCTCAATGTATTCATAAACTAGAAAAAGAGAGCCCTCAACACAATAACCTATTAAGCGCACCTGCATTAGATGCCGATATAAGTTGCCACACCTAAAATAGTAAATGGAATCACATTTGTATTCTTGAAACTGATCCATATATTTAAAAGATCATTCAGCCAAAGGCAATAAGTAGTCACCAAATAATCCCAAAACAGAAACTAGAAGAAAATTGAACACTTAAATTTCCTTTAGCCATTACCTACTTTAAATGCTATATGGTCCCACCATAGCAGACTGAGCTATAGAAATTTCCGTCCTGAAATGTTAAATTCTGGATGATTAATGTTCAGTATTTTAGTTAAGCATACCAGTTTATTCTACCTTTAAGTTCATTGTTTCTCGTCATACAAGCCAAATAAAGCACACTGCTGTTTCAGCCATGCTCAGAGAGTCAGAGACAAGGGATTTCATGAAAACATAAACAATAAGCCAGATAGAATTCTCCTGATTTAACTGCCAACATTATGGAAAGACAACGTAAGCAAAAACAAATCATCCCTGGGAAAAGTACGATTATTACCAGGTTCAGGTGATTAACACTTGTTAAAACCTTCAGTTCAGCAAGGAATTCCTTTGTAGCCTGCATATCCATCTTCTTGATTGCAGCTTTCTGCACAGAGTTTTGCCATGAGGAATTAGGAAAGTTGATACACATATTTAGCAACAGAACAAACATAACACCACTCAAATAGCGCTCAAGCATGCTAATCAATATACAAAGCACTCACAAAAACTACTTGTATTGCAGCAACCAGAGTGCAAAATCCTTGTTGAATGTATAAATAATAAAGTTGCCCCTCTCTCTAACAGCTTAAGGTTTTAGATGAGTTGATGGTTAACAATCTAATAATCCTTAGTAGTTTGTAGATGGAAAAATCCTTTAGAAAAGAAGGTTTTGAGATTGATCACTGAAGACAATGAGAGATTGACGTGAATAGGAATCAAATGGCCTGGTACCGATTGAGCCACCTATCCAGCTTTTCATCCCATCTTCTTCTTTTTTCTTTAAGGAACATCCCATCTATTTATCAAATTGTAAACATAAATACAGCTTTTTAACCCTCATAGGTTTCATGGTTGACTATTTGGTAGCCCTATTGCCAGATGTGAAGGGGTTCTTGAATACATCTAAGCTATTAGAAGAGGAAGGAACTTGACCCTCCCTAAATTGATAGATCAGGTATTGATTGTTACTGTCAATAATCTCTTCAATGATCATTCATCCTCATTGTTTTCACATTCCCATGACTACTACTACAATCTAAGTGGCCTTACTCTTTGTCCTGCTCTAGGAAGCATTACTCCTCTTTTCATTCGTATCATTCCTAAATTATAAACGATGCGATTGATTGGTTTGTGGGTTTTTAGCATCGGCCCACAATGAGCACCAAATTTTAAGAGAGGTTAGTTATTCCATCACAAAGGACATATAAATGGAGAATCAATTCTAGCCATTAAGAATGCTCAAGCAGCTTTACTTTCTATATATTTAGCATGCTGATTCCGTTTCCTAGTTGAGCTTAAAAATTTGAAAGGCTTCTGAAGCAACCTAATGTGAAATCTCAAGTGAGCCTAAGCCAATCTTAAGTAACTTGGTTCACCTTAAACCTAATATATATCTTAGTGCCCATACCATCCTCCGGCCAGATTGACACCCAATCTCCACTCCACGAAGCATTGTCCAGCTGCCTTATGCTTATGACAGGAATATGTCAATTTCCACATCCATTTGGAGTCAACAGCTAAATGGCCCCCATCAAAATGGACATCTTGCAATACCCAACTCTTCTACACTGGGAATTGGATGCAAACATCAAAGTCCATTTTCGAATTTATGAGAATTTTTACTTGCTTAGGGTCAGAGGCTATGCACCATTAAGGATTCTGGGTGAGCACACTCTGATGTCCTTGAAAAGGGAGTGTAAACCCTGGAATATCAGAACTTGATTCGTACATAACATGAAAAACAAGTCGAGCATCATCCTCAAAAGCGACTCCAGACCAGCTCTCCACAGCAGGCCTGGTTGAAAAGGCACTATGTTAGTTTGTATGGGAAATTGATGTTCCAGCTCCCCTAACCAGATTTGGTTACAAAGTCATCCTCTTTTAAACATCCTTTCCACTTACAATGAAGAATAAGAAAAGCAGATCACTTCGTATGAGCATGCATATCTTGTAAATCATGGGTAAGAAGCCAATCAACAAACAAAGCTACTTATTGGGTTCACAGGAATAGAATGCAGTTTCTATTCTAAGTGTTATCGGTTTCTTTTCCTCTCTTCGGTGTTTATCACCATATGAGATTAATAACTACAAACCTTGCCTCGCAACTCAGCATAGTAGACAGACCCAAAGCCACCTTGACCAATCTTCTTATCAATACTGAAGTCATTAGTTGCCTTTGCAAGCTCTTCGCGGGAGAACTCCACAGATTTGTCCACATTGTTGCCTATGCCACATGAAGAAGACTAATGACTACCCAGATATATTCATGAAGCACCCTTTGAAACATTAATGTTTACAAAATAGAATAAAAGGAACACAGAAAAGAAACAGTGGAGAAATACCCCTACCAGCTTGAAGAGGTAGAAGATCTTCATATCTTGTTTTGTCCTTCACTTTCTTCTTTTTGTAGAAAAATATGCTAACAGCTACTACTAGTAGTAGTGCTCCTATCACAACTCCAACAGATATTCCAGCTATGACTCCACCTGACAATCCTGCTTAAACAAAAGCCAAAACAAGTGCTTAAAGTAGCAGAAAAGCTCCAAGTAATCACCCATATTTTTTGTAGTGTCAGAGTAATTAAGCAACTCAACATTGAACTGGTAGCAAAGAAGGCCAGAAAACCTGTGCTGCAAAAGAGAAACCGACAAGCAGTGGTCATATTTTAATAAATTTGTTGAAAGCTTAATGAATGTTGACAAGTAACATTGGTCCAGTTTATAAGAACAACAAAGTTGAAAATTTTTACCTGGAATTCAAGGGTGGATAATGTCCACTTTTATCTGCAAAGAATTAAGCGATTTATGTTTTATGTTAAGATAACTGGACACTTGTGTTGGGGGAAATAAGGGCCCAAATGCACACACAAATATCATCAAAAAACAGTCACAAACTGAGTAGAATTGCAGCAGAAACGCAGCAGTAACAGATCAAGTTTTCAGCACACTATCAAGCTACAAACATGCAGTTTTTCGGCCATAAAACAGAGCAGAAAATTTCAGCAATAACAAGACTTATCTGGGCACTAGAAATGTAGAATTCTTTCACTTGATTAAAGCTTTACAAAGCTTTTTCTTTCACCTTCAAACCCAGCACACGAGCACACAAAATCCCTTTTCTTTTCTCTTTTTTCTCTCTTTTCTCTGTCTCTCTCTGTTACGTTTTTTTCTTTCTTTTTTTACTTACAAAGACAAAGACACCACTAGATATTTCTAGTACTTCTAGAACCAACTTTTAACACATTACAAACTAAAACACAAAAGATGTATAAAATTACAAAAGAGCCCCCAAAAATAAGACAAGGAAATACCCAAATTGGGTTTACATATTTCTAACATCCCCCTTAAACCCAATTTCCAAAAGTCTTCATGCCAAGCATCAACTTCAATCTTCCAAACACATCATGCTTCAAAGGCTTCGTGAAAATATCGCAACTTGATCATAGGACTTGCAATAAACTAGTTCCACTTCCTTTTGCTTCACATGCTCCCGGATGAACTGAAAACGAGTATCAATATGCTTGCTCCTTTCATGAAATACCGGATTCTTTGCCAATGCGATTGCCGATCTATTATCAACATGTACCTCCATGGGACTTTCTTGTGGAAATCCCAAGTTCTCTAATAAATTTCTCAACCAAATAGCATGGCAAACGGCAGAGTTGGCAGCCACATACTCCGCTTCACAAGTAGACAAAGTAACAATGGGTTGCTTCTTAGAAGACCAAGTAAAAACCGCATTAGCCATAAAGAAAGCAAATCCCGAAGTACTTTTCCTTTCATCTAAATCTCGTCCCCAATCACTATCGGAATATCCAACAAGCTTAAAATCATCAACACAAGAATAAAACAAGCCGTCATTGAGTGTACCTTTGATGTAACGAAGGATTCTCTTTGCCGCATTGAGATGTGATTGGTCCGGTGTTTCCATGTATCGACTAACCAACCCAACACCATAAAGTATGTTCGGCCTAGTGCAAGTGAGATACCGGAGACTTCCAACAAGACTTTTAAAGTAAGTCGGATCAACATTGCCACCATTAGTGCTCGTTCGAAGCTCTATTCCACTTTCCACGGGAGTGTTCACCGGATTACAAGATTCCATTCCAAATCTTTTAAGCACTTCCTTTGCATAGCCACTTTGACAAATGAAAATTCCATCTTCCCTTTGCTCAACTTCAAAGCCAAGAAAGTGAGACATTAAGCCAATATCGGTCATCTCAAACTCCCGAATCATACTTTTCTTGAACTCCTTGAACATGTTAGGAGCATTCCCGGTAAAGATCAAATCATCAACATATAGGCACGCAAGCAAAAAATTTCCATTGGCATCGACCTTCATGTACAATGCATGCTCATAAGGACACTTTTCAAAGCCATTCTCCACAAAGTATTTATCAATTCTAGCATTCCAAGCACGTGGTGCTTGTCTTAGCCCATAAAGAGCTTTTTTCAACTTATACACTTTGCCTTCTTGCCCAACTTTAACATATCCCAAGGGTTGTTCCACATAAATCTCTTCTTCAAGGAAGCCATTTAAAAATGCTGATTTCACATCAAGTTGATAAATCTTCCATTTATGTTGGGCGGCCAAAGAAATCATCAATCTAATAGTCTCCATTCGGGCAACGGGAGCAAACACTTCACCATAGTCAATTCCGACTCTTTGCATGGGGAAAACGCATCAGTGTTATGTTCTGGACTAATTATTTTTTGCAACAAGTGAAGCTGAGGAACCGTAGAAACTCCATATGAATATGCTTCGGTTGTTCAGCACATGAAAGAACATAGGATAAGATAACTTTAGTTCCAGGAAAATGCCGTAAAAATTTCCTATCAACCAAATGTTTTCATGGCCCTACAAATACAGAGTAAAATGTAGCACACTTTGGAAACAAAGGGTACAAGCAACAGTAGTGACTTGCAATGATTATGAAACTTAAGGGTACTCCTTAAAAAATCAGGGTTTGCACCAAATCAAAATCATCACGGTAGTGTTTGGTTGAGAGTTTAGTTTAGTTTAGTTTTGGTAGTGGGTGGAGAGAGAAATAGAGTAATGATTGAAAATAGGGGTAATGATTGGAGAGAGATAGAGAGAGATGAGAAAGTAATAATTGAAAAAATAGGGTAACGATTGGGGAAAAAAATAGGGTAATGATTGGTTTTCAAAACTAAAACTAAAAATAAAAGGGAACCGAACAAAGCCGTGACAGATTTGGAAAGTAACCTTCTGTTTTTCCATGAATTGAACACCGAATGTGCCAAGGGTAAATGTAAATGTACTTTTAACCATGGGTGTAGACGAATTCCAGAGCACATTGTGACCATTCAGTACATAAAATTTCCCAGTTAGTTAGATTGAATTTAATCGTCAGCAAAAGCGTAAAGCAAGTGAAAGGGAAATTTCTGTTGGAACATTTCCAAAATATGTAATGGATATAAAATGTGAATATTGGTGAACGGTTTTAATCCAAAAGGTGTGTCTATTCAGGTTATATGAATGAACATGTTTATTGGATTTAAAGGCAAAAGATGTGTCTATTCAGGTTAAATGAATAGACATGATCTAATTAAAATGTATGACTATTAGGATTGCATGAATAGACATGGCTATTATGAATAGACATGATTATTGTGATTAAATCAAGAGATGCGATATTTGGCTAACAGTCATGATCTTTGCCTATAAAAGGTAAAGAGTTCTACCAATTTGAGGTGACAGAATCAGAACCATTCTGATTGTTGTTTCTCTCTAGAATTATCTCCTACGATTATACTTAGGCTCGCAAAAAGTCTATGTATGGTTGTGTATTTGTGTCCAGAATACATAGAGATATTGAAAGATACCTTCAATTTCTACCCAGATATATCCATGAAGCACCCTTTCAAACATAAATGTTTAGTATGATGGAATAAAAGGAAGTAAGGAACACAGAAAAGAAATTGAGGAGAAATACAGAAATCGATTAAGACGTATGTGGGGAAAGTTTTTAAGCTTTGACTTTTGTTAAGCTTTGGTTGAATTATTGAGTTAAAAGCTTTGACTTTTATTAAGCTTTTTGATATTTAACTACTAATAATAAACATCATTTCTAGAAGAATGATAATTTACTATTTTCCATAGCTATTTTTTTTTAATCCCTAGAACTACTTTTTTGACTGGAAGTGGCTGAAATATGCACATGTGTATATATAGCCTTTACCTAATCAGAGTAAAGATTAAATAATCTCTCCGACCCCCAAAGACGGTTGACCATGAAAATACATGAATATTAGAAAACAAAAAATAAATTATTTTTGTGAGAAATTTTTTAAACTTTTATTCAAATCTCACCATAATATCTAGGAAATTTCTAAACTTTCCTAATTGATGCAAACACTTTTTTCGTTTTTGTTTTTTAGTGATTTAATTTACAAAACAATTCTTGAAATTTGTAAAAAGTGTATCCATGCAGAACTGTTTCGTAAATTCATCCATTAAAAGACAAAAAAATAAGCGTTTGCATTAATTAAAAGAGTGTATAAATCAATATCCCAATATCTAACCCATATAGAAGAGGAAATTGGAGCTCTTTTTTTTTTTTTTTCTAAGCAAAAGATTTTATTAATCTTCATAAACGATTATAAAAATTAAACGGAATAAGGATACACCGGCAAAAAGCTACTTGAGACTACCGAAAAGGCCGGCAAGGCGCCAACCAAAGAAGCCAAAACCTGAGAAACTCCAAACTAAAACACCCAAAAAACCAACCCTCAAACCCAAAACTCCACAAATGGTGAAAACCAACAGAAACTTCAAAAGCTAAAGAAAAACTCCAAACCAAACCCTAACAACCATAACTCCACGAAAGCACATACACATTGGAGCGAGATTCTGAAATTGGAGCTCTTTTCATGGTTTCTTTTTTTCTTCTTCCGTTTGCCCTTCTTTTGGTCAGTTTTTACAAATACACGGATCCTTTGTTTCAATTTTACACGCCTCCTTCCCAAGAGTTTGAGTTCTTCACGTCTCTTCAGGAAATTGGAGCTCTTTTTTTGAAAGGAAAATTGGAGCTCTTTAGGAGTTTGCTTTTTTTTTTTTTCAACATAAAAAATAAAATGTACAATTTTTTAAATGGTCCATCTAGTTTGCATTTTGTCTCAATTCCGTCCCTCTAGGAGGAAAGTGTCATTTTTGCCCCCGAATTCCGTTAATTCTAATAATATTGTCAATGAGGGACCAAATTGGGACAAAATATAAACTACAGTGTTAAAAATGACACAATTAATACTAGAGGGATGAAATTGAAATTGCATGTAAACTAGAGGTATTATTTCTAGAATTAACCCAAGAAGTTATGGGGGAAGTTTGGTAATTGTAACATGTTCTTTAGATAATCTATTACCGTTAATTAATTGTTTTTAATCCGGATTATCCAAAATATTTTTGGACGGTCAAAATTGAGCGCTTTTATTCACAGCTCATCCGTGAATAAATTATTCTCTTCTATTTTATGGCCATTGATGAAACTACTTGTGATATATTTCTTTACAAAACTTCTATATAATAAGTCTTTCTTGTTTTTATTCAAAAAATACCCTATTTTGGTGATGATTTATCCAGTCTCTCAAGTCTCAACTCCTCTACATCTATTTTCAGAAAAATAAAACTGCCCAAATGAGAACATCAAATATCAAAACAAGGAAACAAAAGTACAAGGCTAATTTTACAATTCAACATGACAAATCGAGACGTACTCTCTCAATCCCACAATTGGCCTCATGTACAACGATTGACATATACATACAAAACTTTCACATTTACAACTGATTTTTGCATCATTGATAATCGTCAACAGTTTAATCTGAGTATTACAGCCAATCCGACGGACTCTCTATTGGCAGCCACTACCTCCCAAACATTAGACTGACTAGAGCTTGGTTTTCATAAAAGGAACCAACATCCCAGTCTTCCGTCGAGGACGAAAGAGTCATGAGCGCCACGACAGCAGACCGCATGCTAGGCCGTAGTTGTGGATTCTCTTGTGTGCATGCTTTAGCAAGCTGAACCAGCTGCAACCAAATAGGACACCGAAGTTTCGTAAGAACTAACCTCACTGTAACGACAACTGAATATGGTTTTCGGGAAAGGGGAAAAAAAAATCACCTTGCAAACAGAATTGATGGGGTAGCTATCTCCAAGCCTAGGGTCAACTAGCTTGCAAAGCTCTTCTCTTGGATCGGGCTGATTAAGAACTTCCTCAAACTACAAAGCATTACAGACAACGGTAATTAGCTCATGAAAACAAATTAGAGCATACGGCTTTGTACTTTTAGAGAAGACTAATTAGAGCTTAAGCATGTCTGTTGTTAAGAGCTATTAATTGTTAACCAGGAAAATGAGGACGCCCCTTACCAAAGCAACGAGGCCCTTCGATTCAAGCATGGAACCACCTGCCTTGACTATGGCTTCTTTGGCTGAAATTAGTTCATAGAGGACAACCCTGAATGCATATACATCTATTTTAGGAGAAACATCGCCATATTGGGAGTAGCTGCATCCAAGGATGGTAACCATATCGACCCAAACCCAAACGTAGGGCTTGTTTCTCATAAGTCATACCTCTGTTTTTCATCTGAAATGGTTGTTTATCCATCGCCAAGATGAGTGTGTGGACGAAAAACTTTGAGAGTTGATTGACGAAAATGAAGCTTGGTTCAGATCTAAATTTGGGTCAAGAAAATCAACGTCCATAGGTACGATTGGAGTGAAGATGTTGAAGAAGACGGAGGTGGTGGTCACGGGTAAGCTTGGTTCAGATCTCAATTTGGGTCAAGAAAATCAGATTGTTGATGCAAGAATTCTGGGGGCTGCTCTTGTTGTTCGTAATAGTCAACATTATTTTGGAGATTAACTTGGATCTGTAATATTCATTTGTTATTTACAGATTTTGCTTAATCTGTTCTTGTTCAGCAAACCTGACAAGATCAGATCGACCGGACTGGACCCGACGGCAAACCCGATCGGGCGGTTTCTATAACTTCTTCGGTCGGGTCCAACCCGACCCCGACCGTGGACAGCCCTACCCTCACCCTCGCCCACACTGAATACTCCCACTCAATTCCACGGTAACATAGTTTAAACACATTTGCATTTTCACAATCAATGAGGCAGCACAGCAATTGATGATCAGGACTTGGCCCATTCTAGAACCATTGGTTAGACAATGTATACTTACTAAGCCATCTCTCTCAGCAAAGAATCAAACAAATAACAAGTAATTACAACTACGAGTCTACGACTATAAGTATGTCACTTACC
>BPLS01013168.1:0-21750 GCA_019656275.1 Rhododendron kiyosumense | reverse complement strand
GAAATACCCCTACAAGCTTGAAGATGTCGATCTTCAAAACTTTTTGAGCTCAATAATTTGTCCAGCACTTTCTTCTTTCTGCAGAACCCATAATATATGCAGACACACACTAGTAGTGCTCCCATCATTACTCCTATACATATTCCAGCTATAACTCCACCTGACAATCCTGCTTAAATGAAAGGCAAAAGTACTTAAAGTAGCAGAAAAGCTCCAAGTAATCATCCATATATGTTGTAGTGTCAGAGTAATTAAGCAAGTCAAGATTGAACCGGTAGCAAAGTCGGGTAGAAAACCTGTGCTGCAAAAGGGAAAACAATAAGCAGCCGTCAGAAGTTAACAATTTATTGAAAGTGTAAGCAATGCCACAACAGACATTAATCCAGTTTATAAAAACATCAAAGTTGCAAAAAATTACCTGGATTTCAGGGGAGGATAATTTCCTCTTTTATCTGCAAAAAATTAAGAGAACTATACTTAGATAACTGGACACTTGAAGCTTCATACAAAATCGAAGATATGGTGATGATGTATTGTTGTATGGTGCATCTGAAGTAAACAGATGATTGAATCACATAATGGTCTACATAACATATCAACTCTGGTTTACCATGCTGCACCAACTGATATAAATCACCAAAATGATAAGAATCAAAGCAATAGCATTGCAGTTGCTATTATGTCATTACTACTTCCCAGTTTTGAGGCAACTTTTAGGTATCTTGGAACATCTGACGTATAGAATTCCCTGTGGAACAAAATGGACCTCATTGAAAGAACCTATTCCACTATACAAAAGCCCATTTCATTTGCTGCCAAATGGCTTATAGACCATAATATCACGAATATAGTGAAGCATTTTTGGAAAGCAAAGCAGCCAATCAGCATAAAAACTACAACGGTGCTATTAAAATAACGATTTGGACTTGTAGTTGTTCTAAATTACTAAATGGGATGATGATCAACTATATCTCCAAAATAATTGTCAGAAAAACTGCTTGTGATGGGATTTATGCTAAATTCTAACGTCACGTCTCATTGGCCAGACTAATAGTGAAGGAAACATATACCTTGATTCCTTAGTTTAAATTCACTATTCTAAAACGATTGTGTAGCATGTTTTCGTCCAGTAAATTATTAGTGTTCCTTAATAACACACCTAGGATTATATATCCCCGATTCCCCATGAGGGATTTGTTGGTCAGCTAATACTAATCCCTTATAAATTGCTGATCCAAGTGCACAAACAACAACAATACTCCCCAACAGATTGGCCCATTGGTCAAGACCTGAAGACAAATGATTTACTCCCTTTAGATCTGCGGTTCAAAAACTCAAAACCAAGTAGCCATGAACTCCTATGTGACCTGGCTTTAATTGTTCCACATAAATTTGTCGAGGTACACATAACACTGATCCCCTGTACCAAAATTTCACTGTATCTTTGTAGTGAGAAATTTCTAACCTTAGATCGCACTGAAATAAAAAGTTCTCACACAATCTCACAACCCAGAACACATGGATATAGAGGTTTCTCAGCATGTAGGATTTCTTGTGGGTAGGCATACGCTGGCTAGGACATCCAGACTTAGTACAAAAAAGGAAAAAACAACAAAACCTCACCACTGCCCGGAATGTACACCAGACCACTCACTAAAATTCACAGTCACGTTCAGAACCGCATTGTCCGGAATCCGAGACGGTTCGTAGCCGTTGAACCGCGCCAGCCACGCGGCTGTGGTCAGGTTCGTGTAGTACGTCTCGGCGATCCTATCGTACGTGTCGCCGGACCGGACCGCATAAGGGAATACGTGGCCTAAAAACTCGTCATCGATGCAGTCGCAGGTGAAGGGGACGTTGATCTGCCGCCGATGAAGTCCTTGTTGGGGATCTTGTCTTTGTCGTAGCTGAGGATTTCCATCATTGAATTGGAGGATACCTCGGCGATGAACGTGAGGTCGGCGTCGGGCCATACGTTGTACGAGCCCAGAGCCGAGTCGCAGGTCTTAGGACACTTGGGTTCGACCGTCGTTAAGAATATGATTAGGAGGGAAAAGGGTAGCACTGGTTTGGATCGAGACATGCTGGGATCAAATCAAATCCTAGGAATCAAATCAAATCCTAAGAATCATCTGGGTTCTTGTTTTATTTGATGTTGGAATCATCTGGGATCAAATCAAATCCTAGCACTGTTTTATTTGATGTTGTTAGAAGATGGTTGGGCGATGGTTCTTGTTTGCCAGATGCCGAAGCGGAACGAGTGGAGCTGAGCGGAGCGACGGCATCTGACCCGTCGCTCATGATCCAATGAAAGTAAATTGGGCTGAAGGCCCAGGCATTCCGCAATTGGGAGTCTTGCCCCGCGGTACGGTACGGTTCGTACAGAGATAGTTTTGGGATACAAACCAAATACATATTAGGATTAGAATAGAGTGAGTATAAATACTCTATATTGTAAACCCTATTTCATATTGTGATAATAAAGAACAGCAGCCGCTCTCGTTTCCGTGGACGTACCCGATTTTAGAGAACCATGTATATCTCTGTGTTGATTCTTTACTGCTTATAATCGTAAATCGTATACGTGTGTGTGACGATCCTAACAAGTGAATGGTTGGCTGAGAGAGAGAGAGAGTATGGTTGGACTAATGGCTGAGTGAGAGAGAGAGAGAGAGAGTATGGTTGGACTAATGGCTGCTTTTTTGGTTGCGGAACGTTTGTTGAATTTTTGCACAGTGAAGGGATGAGTTATGAGTGTGTTTACTGTGGGATCGGAAAGAACAACCGAAAATTGTCGCCATTGGAGTGTCACTGTACTACAGCAGTTGGTCGTTCTCTTTTGACTGTATTTTTTAATTTTTAATCGCAATTTTCTTTGACTTTACTCGTTCCAAAAATTGAATTGGAGCCGGAGCAATGGTACATAGAAAATATATTTCGAAATTATCCTGAAAATACTTCAAAGTTATCCTGAGAAGTTAAATTAATGGTACAGTTTCACTTCAAAGTTAATTTATACCGTTAATTTATCTTCTCGGTGTAATTTCGAAATATATTTTTTGAGTACTTAAAATTATTGTTGGAGCCTAGGCAGAGTGATTATTCAGTACAACAAGCAATTAATAATACTAATTTTTGGGGTTGAAGTAAGAATAAAGTAATTACCATAAGATAACATGGCAGCATTGTGTCCCACAATCAGTGCGGCTAAACGAACTAAGCTGCTGGAGTTTGAGGTCGCATTTTTTCAATAAAAGCTCATTTAAGATTGGTTTGTTGCATAAACGAACCAAGCTTAGATATTTTTCGAAACTCGCCAAGTTTTCGAACCAAGTTCCAACAACCAACTACTCGGCTTGTTCAAATCATGATGTATAGGAAATTCAAGCTTTTGGAAATCGGCTTGACTAAAGCTCTTCCGAGATCAGTATAACTCATAAATAAGCTAATCTTGAGCAAGTTTTGAAGCTCATTTAATTTTCACACCAAGCTTAACAACTAATTGCTCGGCTAGTTCTGCTCGTTTATCACTCCTACCCACAACTACAATGTGACAGGGAAGTTGAAGTTCTCGAATTGGCCAGAAATCTACCAGAGTTTACGATATTCGTTCATACAATAAATTAGAGTAAAGATAACTACACTTTTAATGTAAAGATATAATTATTGAAGTGGTAAAGATAGATTGTCTCCAGATTGCTTTGAATTTTTCCTCATGTCTCTTTTCTCATGTGAATCGTGGTTGTAATAGGATAGCACATTTTGTGGCTAGGAAATCCCTATCGGATAATGGGTTGATGAGTTGGAGGGGTGATTTTCCCCAATGGCTCTTGTCCCTAGCCCTTGATGATGTTAGAGCCTCTGGCTCATCTTCTATTTCGTGATAATGACTTCTCCTTTCGATTGAAAAAAGAAAAGAAAAAAGAAGTGGTATTTTAAGGTATGAGTGAGTCTATAAAAGGGTACACATGTTCCTCCTATTAAGGTGCTATGCATATTACACACACATCTAGGATTGGATATCCCAATTTGAGGGATCTGTTGTCCAGGTAACACATAATACCTAATAAAGGGACCCTTGATCCAAATGCTCTAAAATCTATAGAAAAGTGTCCGTTCAATGCTCCATCCATCTACCAATGCAAGCAAATGATCAACAAACATGTCCTCAATCATATCTTAGTCACATACACTTTCACGCTCGCTCTCATGCTCTCTTTCTCGATTATGCACGAACACGCGAATTATGTGACACATATCCATAGCATTGAACAATTGCACAAACAACAACTATAACTCTCTGACCCCAATGGATTGGGTTAGCGATCAAGACATAACACTTAGGTTCACTCCTAGGTCTCGGTTTCTAAAACTCCTTACTACTATCGACTCTTATTGGCCAGGGCTTTGATCCGTCCCTAGAAATTATTAGTCAAGGCGCACATACGAGTCCCGACACTGAATTATGGAAAGCAAAACAAAATAAAATCGTACCTCTGCCGGGTATGTACACTAGGCCACTCCCCGCACTGAAATTCGTGCCCGGGTTGTACCTCTGCAGCAAATCCGTACTCAAGTTCGCAGCATCCGCAATCGACTCCAAGCTATCCTCAGGCCGAAGCGGGTACGTGACGAATAACCCGTAAGCCTCCGACACCGACGCGTTCCCGCACGAACAATTCACCGTCACGTTCACCGTCGCATTAACCGGAATCGAGGAATTAGCCGGGTAGCTGTTGGACCGCTCCAGCGTCGCGGCCGTAGTCAGGTTCGAGTAGTATGTCTCGGCGATCTTATCGTACGTGTCACCGGACCGGACCGTGTAAGTAAACACGTGGGCCAAGAATTCGCCGTCGATGCAGTCGCACGTGAAGGGGACGACGATTCTCTCGTACGACAGGATGAAGAACTCGGTGGTCCCTGGGTTGTAGCTGATGAGTTCGTTGACGGAATTGCCTGATACATTGGCAATCAATCTGGTGTACGCGTCGGTCCAAACGTAGTACGAGCCTAAGGCCAAGTCACAGCCCTTGGAGCAGGTGGGCTCGACTGTTGTTAAACAGAGGGAGATGATCGAGAGAGAAAAGAATAACCCCAGCTTGGATCGAAACATGTTTAATTAGGATCAAAACTTCAGGGATCATATGGGTTTGTTGGTAGTATTATTTTGGATCGTTGTTTTTGTACTTGATTGGGAGAAGATGATGATTAAATGGTTGTTGTTCGCTGATGAGAAATTGATTGGATCAGTGGGCCAATAACTTTTGTGATAGCGAAGCGTTGTGGAAATGTTTTGCTCCTTCGAGAAGATAAATTTTTCAGCGCTGGATGGATACAAGCCACGTGGTGCCGAACACGCATCTCGGCCATTTAAATGTATTTTGAATGGCTCAAATCTGTTTAGACTTGAGGGGGCATTTTGATAATTTTATACTAAAAAATTATCTAACCAAATCTGGACTGTTCAAAACACGTTTGGATAGCCAAGATCGTGCTCAGTACCACGTGGCTCGTACTCATCGGACACTGAAAAACTTCTTGTGAAACATCGTAGTACACCTCAAAATGTACCATCTTTTTCAACTTTTTTCTGTTTGAATTGTCCAAACGAATGGCTATGACGAGACATCAAAGAATGGAAAGGCGGATAAAAATTATGGAACAGGAGGAGTATCACAAAGGAAGACGTTGCCATGGGATCAGAGGAGTGTACGAGTAGAGCAACTGTACATCGTCGCTAGTGGAGTTTTACTATGAAAGATGTGTGGCGGCTGAGATGTGTCAACGGGAAGTGGTTGTGGTTGTGGACCAAAGAAGAGTATGCTTTGGTTGAATTACTGAGCAAAAAGCTTTGACTTTTGTTAAGCTTTTTGATATTTAACTAATAAACATCCTTTCTAGAAGAATGATAATTTACTATTTTCCATAGCTAACCTTTTTTTCTTTCTTTCATAGCTAACTTTTTTTTATTTTTATTTATCCCTAGAGCTCCTTTTTTACTGCAAGCAGGTGAAACATACACATGCGTATATATAGCCTTTACCTAATCAGAGTAAAGATTAAATAATCTCTCCGACCCCCAAAGATGGTTCACCATGAAAATACGTGAATATTCGAATTCAAAAAATAAAGTATTTTTGTGAGAAATTTTTTAATTTTTTTTGACACCAAATAAAAATATCTCAATTAATTCTTTAAGTTGGTGTCAAAAAATTTTAAAAATTACATATGAAAGTAGTTTATCTCTTAATTCAAAAATTACACATCTTCCTATAATTTGATGACCATATTTTCAGGACGGGAGAGGATTTTAAAGATAAAAAATAATTATTGATCTAATCTTTTGAAGGACAGGAAGAGACGAGAGTCATAAAAGGGTACTGCTTTTTTTATGGCTGGAGACACACATTGTCTCCATTAATTGTTTGAAGAAGTTAATTGTGAGGTACAGTGATTCTCAATTCCGATTCAAGGTGTTTTTTTTCCCCTCAAAGAAGTGGATTAAAATTTTGATTTTAAACATAGGAATATAAATAGATCTAATTATTCAAGTTAGAGCTCATGTCTGACCCGTTAAAAAAATTTGTTCTAAATTGTGTTTAAGCATGGGGTACTTAAAATTGCCCACCGGCTAGTGGTTCGGTCCAGCTCACTGGGGCTAGTGGGGAATTAGACCTTGGCAGACCTATTTGGTAAAACACATGCCTATTACTTCTTGTCTATGAAGGTACTTTGGTCAATGGGTAGTTGGCATAATAATCCAAAAGGATACTCACTCTGTTTGATTCCCCTTTTTAAGAGTTACTTTTAACTTTCGGCACAGTTTTCAATAAATTTTTCTCTTTCTCTCTCTACTCATTACCACTCAACTCTCAAAAATAACTTTCTAAATTATAAACCAAACAAAGTGACTATTTTGTCTTTATTCAATTTTTTTCCCTGCTTTTGTTTGGTTTTTTTCATCTAATTTTTTTGACTTCTTAGTTTGTCTCGAAGATCTCAAAGAGATAAATCTAAAAAACAAAGCATTATATTGGTTGATACTGCTTCGGGAATGAAAGTGAGGTTCACGTTGGGTCACCCGTTCCACCAGTCTAGAGCTTGTAAGATAGGTCCGATTTCTGAGTGGACAAATACCCTTTAAGAGAATAGATGTGCTGGAGAAGTTGTAATAGCCATGGAAAGGGATGAAAGGAGTGATCTAGAAGGGTGAAGAAGAAGAGCAGGGGTGAACAGAGAGGGTAGGCAGTGGAGACCCAAACCCAAGAGATCCCTAGGAGGAAAGACAATAGAGCCCCTGAAAGAGGATAAGACCTCCTTTGAAATCAGTGCTCACCAACTTTCTCTCTCTAGGAACTGTTCACAAGCTCAATCGCTTCTGAGGTGCAATGAAGAAACGTTCATTTTTATAGCCCACACGAGCTAATGCTCGGGCACCAAGTGGCGCGCTGATAAAATGACACGTGTCCCTTCGGTACCCCCTGACCGCCGAGGTGTCGCTACCCTCGCGATGACCGCGAGTATGACGGTATGCGCATCCTCTTATTCGCGGAGATCCTCTTCTTCTTTTACAGCCACCAAGCCACTAGATCCCCTTTCTTCCCGTAGGGCAAGGTCGTGACCTACTCGGTCGCGCCAATACCGCTTGCCAAGCCTCAAAGGGCCCCTCGGGTCCTGCCTAAAGGCCGGAGCAGACATAAGAGTCTGGGCAATTTCCCTGGTGCCTTGGTTAAACCGCATTAATCGCGCCAAGTGTCCACCGGAATGAATATAACTCTCTCCTTAAGGGAGGAATTTGAGCTCGCGACCCTTACATGGGCGCTGCAAAGCTATGGGTAGCGCAAGGCTCCCACGCGCAAGGCCACGTGGCGAGCTAGGGTTCGTTGGTCAAATCGTCAACCCCGCGAAGACGAGTACACGTGTCAGCTGCTCATTGGATAGTCAAACGGTCAACGGTCGCGCCTATTGACCTTTCCTACAGAGCTAAATCACAGCCCTTGGAACACTTTGGATTGGATTGTATGATCTTTTTTTGGGATAAGTAGGGAAAAAAAAAAAGATTAGATCTTTGTTTTATTTAATAGGTTGGTTGGTTTACTGAATAGAAAATGAGATCAGAGGAAGGCCGGAACTGAGAATTGCCGCCATTGCTGCCGTACTGTTAACAATTAATCGGTGGTCTCTTTGACTTTGACTCGATCCAACTACAGAGGGGGGTTGTGGCTGACTAATTAATTATTCAGTGGCTGACTTGATCGATTCTAGCACTAAATTGTGGAAGGCTGCCTTGGTTCGTGAGGTTTTTAGTAGCGAGGATGCTGACCATATTCTATCACTTCCGATTAGCTTTACAAATCGTAGGGACCGCAAAATTTGGCACCCATCATCGAATGGTTCTTTCTCTGTCAAGTCGGCTTACCGACTCGCTAGGGAGGGGACTGATACTTGTGGGAACATTCACATGGGTCAAACGAGCTCTTCCGGTGTCCTTCCTACTGTTTGAAAGAAGTTGTGGGGTCTACAAATCCATCCGAAGGTGAAACTGTTTATGTGGAAATGTTTTAATAATGCGGTGGCAACAAATATGGCTCTTATTGCGCGCAAAGTCAGACTCGATCCTGTATGCTCTCGTTGTGGAAAGGCTGAGGAATCAATCTCGCATGTATTGTTTCAGTGTGATTTTGCAATCAAAGTCTGGATTCATTCTCCGTTTCGTTTAAGACCTGAAGAGCTTCTTGATTGCAGAAACATGACAGATTGGTGGGATTGTATTCAAGAACGTATCAGTCAAAGTCATATGCCTCCCTTCTCGTTAGGTATGGCCCTTCTTTATTGTTGGTGGATTTGGCGAGCTAGAAATGATTTTATTTTTAATGGTAAATATTGGGCTACGGAAGCAGTTAGTGGTAAAGCACAAGGAGATTTCTATGAGTTTCAGGATGCTAACTCTAAAGTTCCATCTCCTTTGTTGAGATCCTCTCATAATGGGACCTTAGTGTGGCAACGCCCTGGGATGAATGTAACCAAGATTAATGTGGATGCTGCTGTCTCTAGGAGTTCGAATTCTATTGGTACAGGAGTTGTAGCTCGTGGTAATGATGGCACGGTCCTTGGTATCTTCTTGAGTATTCACACTGGTATTACTTCGTCAAGAATTGCTGAGGCTATGGCTATTCGAGATGGTTTGAAGTTGGGGATTGATTTAAATATCTCTAATGTGGTTGTTGAATCAGATGCGGAGGCAATAGTGAGGAAATGTTCTACCTCGCTAGATCCACCTATTGATATCGCCGCTATTATTTTTGATTGTCTAGCTCTGAAAGATTCATTTTCTTCTTGTGAGTTTGGTTTTGTTAAACGTGATTGTAGTCGGGGTGGACATTGTTATGCTCAAAAAGCTCTTTTGAATGGTCAAAAAAAAAGGAGAATGAAGGACTCGCGTAAGTCAAAGAAGTAGGCAATGCCTTATTTTAAAAAAAAAAATTTATTTACTAGAAATTATTTATTTTTGGTTTATTGATGAAAAATTACTAGTAAATCTTTATAATCAAGTTTGGCTAATGAATTCTCTATTGATTGTAAAACTAATCAATTTTTCTAGTGACATTGTTCATTTTAAACAGAATTTCAACATTATTAAATTGAAAATCTTCTTTCTGCAGAAATAACGGGTTGCAAAAATGGATGAATGGAGCCTTCTTGGGGACTCGCTTGAGAATAAGAAAGAGGAACATCATGAAAATAACACGACTAAGGTTTGATCCAAGTATTATTACTTTGAATTTTTTTCCCGTATTTTAGGCCTAGTTTCTTGAATTGAGTCCTTTTCCAACGAAAATTGTTATTTTCATATAAAAAAGGTGATAAAAAAATGACTCTCCGCGCTAAAATCCACACCAGGGTTGTAGCTCTGCAGCAAATCCGCACTCAAGTTCGCAGCGGCCGCAATCGACTCCAAGATATCCTCAACCCGAAGCAAGTACGTAATGAACAACCCATACTCCTTCGACACCGACGCGTCCCCACAGGAACAATTCACCATCCAATTGAACCCCACATAAGTGGAAGTGTTACTATGACTGTACTGGATCAACATCGTGGCTGTACTCAGGTTTGCGTAGTCCCATTTGGCATCCTCATCGAACGTGTTGCGTGACTCTGGAACATAAGTGAAAACGTGGCCCAAGAACTCGTCACGGATGCAGTCGCAGCTGAAGGGGAAGTTGATTCTAGTTCCGATGATGTTCTCATAGATGATATCTGTGTTGTAGGCTTGTAGCTAATGATATCATCCATTGAATTGCCTGATATTAGGTGTATTAACCTGATGAACGCATTGGGCCAGACGTAGTACGAGCCTAATGCTAAGTCGCAGGTCTTGGGACACTTGGATTCGACCGTTGTTAAGATCATGATTGGGAGAAGATGGTGATTGTTTTTTTTTTTTTTTCCCTTTCTTTTTTAATATTGTATACATTAGCGGGGTTAACATGAGTTAGTAAGTTAGTCCACAAAAAATTCGGAAGTTGTCTACAGTCCTGAATCCCAACATATCACCTCTCATGGGTCTCAAACCCAAGCCTCCACTAAGAAAGGCGGCAAGCTAGGGCTCATTCGCATTGGTTAGTTAGTTGACTGATGAGAAAATGCATGTGGTTTAATAATACTAGTAGTTTCTTCTTGTTGTTTCTGAACTGGTAATAATAGGAGTAGCTTGTTTGAATGCAAAACGTTATGGAAATTTCTTAACAGTTATACTATTCAACTGAGGGGTCCATAGACTTTTATTCAAATCTCACCATAATCTCTAGGAAATTTATTTCTAAACTTTTTTAATTGATGCAAACTTTTTGTTTTTTAGTGATTAAATTTACAAAATAATTCCTAAAATTTGTAAAAAGTGTATCCAAGCAGGAACTGTTTGGTAAATTCATCCGCTGAAAGACAAAAAATAAGCATTTGCATCAATTAAAAGAGTGTATAAATCAATTTCCCAATATCTAACCTATATAGAAGAGGAAATTGGAGCTCTCTTTTTTTGGCTAAGCAAAAAGATTTTATTAATCTTCATAAACAATTACAAAGATTAAACAGAATAAAGACACACCAGCAAGAAGCCACCCAAAATCACCGAAAAGGCCGGCAAAGCGCCAGCCAAAGAAGCCAAAACCTAAGAAACTCTAAACTAAAACACCCAAAAAATCAACCCCCAAACCCAAAACTCCACAAAAGGCAAAAACCAATGGAAACTCCAAAACCTAAAAGTAAAACTCCAAACCAAACCCCAACAATCATAACTCCACAAAAGCACAGAGATTCCGAAATTGGAGCTCTTTTCATGGGTGATTTTTTTCTCTTCCGTTTATACCCTTCTTTTGGTCAGTTTTTACAAATACACGGATCCTCTGTTTCAATTTTACACGCATCTTTCCCAAGAGTTTGAATTCTTCACGTCTCTTCATGAAATTGGAGCTCTTTTGGAGTTTGCTCTTTTCTTTTTTTTTCAACATAAAAAATAAAATGTACAATTTTTTAAATGGTCCCTCTAGTTTGCATTTTGTCTCAATTCTGTCCCTCTTGGAAGGAAGTGTCATTTTTGCCCCCGAATTCTGTTAATTCTAATAATATCGTCAATGAAAGGGACCAATTGAGACAAAATATAAACTATAGGGTTAAAAATGACACAGTTAATACTAGAGGGACGAAATTGAGATTGCAAGCAAACTAGAGGTACTATTTCTAAAATTAACCCTAGAAGTCATAAGGGAAGTTTGGCAATTGTAACATGTTCTTTGGATAATCTAGGGCGGCGCTATTCGCAGCCACGTATTTTTTCTCACAGCCCGTTAAAAATTTTCAATTAGACTCGACAGTTAGTTACCGAAATTGAGATACATTTTCAGCATCCAATTACCGAAATATGATATTTTTTTCAACAGCTATTTACCGAAAATGCATGTTTGGCAGTTGTCTAACGAAAATTGAATATATTTTCGACATGTAATTACCGAAATATAATCTTATTTTCAACAACTATTTACCAAAATATTATTTATGATTTTCAACAATCACTTACCGAAATATAATGGGCTATGGGAGAAAATACGTGGCTGCGAATAGCCGGCCCCATAATCTATTATCGTCCCAAAATATTTTTGGACGGTTGAAATTGAGCGCTTTTATTCACAGCTCCTTTGTGAACAAGTTATTCTCTTCTATTTTATGACCATTGATGAAACTACTTGTGATATACTCCCTCCGTCCCAAATTCATTGTCCTTTTATGATATTCGTGCAGTTTTCAATCGTTTATATCTTTCAATGTGAATCTCCAAAAATATGTAATATGGATCTTATTTGATAGATTTCAATTTGTTTTATAATACAAAGATGTCAAAATCATGAAAAATATTATAGATTGAAAGATATAAGCAAAAGACAAAAAAGTGAAAAAGGAATAATGGACAATGAAAATGGGACGGAGGGAGTATTTCTTTACAAAACTTCTATATAATAGTTTTTCTTCTTTTTATCCAAAAAATACCCTTATTTGGTTATGATTTATCCAGACTCTCAAGTCTAACTCCTCTACATCTATTTTCAGAAAAATAAAATTGCCCAAATGAGAACATCAAGTATCAAAACAAGGAAACAAAAGTACAAGGCTAATTTTACAATTTTAACATGACAAATCGAGACCTACTCTCTCAATCCCATAATTGCCCTCTTGTACAACAATTGACAATTGATTTTTGCATCTCCGAAAATCTTCAACAGTTTAGATCCGAGTATTACAGCCAATCCGATGGACTCTCTCTTGGCAGCCATTACCTCCCAGACATTAGACTGACCAGAGCTTGGTTTTCATAAAAGGAACCAACATCCCAGTCATTCGTCGAGGACGAAAGAGTCATGAGCGACACAACAACAGACCGCATGCTAGGCCGTAGTAGCGGATCCTCTTGTGTGCACGCTTTCGCAAGCTGAGCCAGCTGCAACCAAATAGAACACCATTGCTTCGTAAGAACTAACCTCACTGCAACTACAACTGAATATTGTTTTCGGGAAAGGGAAAAAAAATCACCTTGCAAACTGAATCGATGGGGTAGCTATCTCCAAGCCTAGGGTCAACCAGCTTGCAAAGCTCTTCTCTTGGATCAGGCTGATTAAGAACGTCCTCAAACTACAAAGCATTTCAAACGACGGTAATTAGCTCATGAAAACAAATTAGAGCGTATGGCTTGGTACTTTTAGAGAAGACTAATTAGAGCTTAAGCATGCTTGTTGTTAAGAGCGATTAATTGTTAACCAGGAAAACGAGGACGCAACTTACCAAACCAACGAGGCCTTTCGATTCAAGCATAGAACCACCTGCCTTGACTATGGCTTCTTTGGCGGAAATTAGTTCATAGAGGACAACCCCGAATGCATATACATCTATTTTAGGAGAAACATCGCCATATTGAGCATATCTGCATCCAAGGATGGTAACCATATTGAACAAATCAAATAAATGTCAAAAATCTACTCCTTCCAAAACTTTAAGGAATTAGAAAATGGAAACTTGCATTGCACCAAGTTTGCAAGAAACAAGTTAATCTTACTCTGGTGGCATGTATCCAAATGTACCCACAAGACGTGTGGGCATTGACGAACCCCCAACTTCAGTCAGCTTTGTTAAACCAAAATCTGCAACCTGCAGAAGAAGCATTTAATACAATAACGATGAATTCCGCTTCACATGGTTGCCAAACGACAAGAGCACTACAAACAGGAATGAGCATCACCTTTGCATGGAAGTTTTTGTCTATCAGTATATTTGCTGTTTTGATATCCCGATGAATATAGACAGGCACAGTATGCTCATGAATATATTCAAGCCCTCTAGCTGAATCAAGAGCAATTTGCACCCTGGTAGACCAAGGGAGGGGATCCCATCCTAAAAAAGACAAATGTAACAATCAGTAGCATTGTTTCAAAGCACTACCACTGGATGAGGTCTTGCCATGGAGATCTTATCACCTGTCCCATGTAAATGTTGGCTTAAATTGCCATTCTCGATGTATTCATAAACTAGAAAAAGAGAGCCCTCCACACAATAGCCAATCAAGCGCACCTGCATTAGATGCCAATATAAGTTACCATGCCTAAAATAGTAAACAGAATAACAAAGGTGTGTTCCTGAAAATGGTGCATATCATAAGAAGATTATTCGGTGAAAGACTATAAGTAGCCGCTAGATAATCTCACAATACCTAGAAGAAAATTGAAACTTCCATTACACTAATAACCTACTGCAATGCCATATGGTTCCACCATAGTGGCCAAAGCTATTGAAATTTCCATGCTGTAACGTCAAATTATAGAGCATTAAAGGTCATTATTTCAGTTCAGCATACCAGTTTATTCTACTTTTAAGTACATTATTTCTCATCATACAAGCTGAAAGAAGCACAGTGCTTTTAGGCCATGCTTAGTGATAACACATTTCATGAAAACATGAACAGCTAGCCAGATAGAATTCCCCAGATATGACTGCCAAAATTATGGAGACATCGCGTACGCAACCATCATCCAAGGGAAATTCGAGTATTACCAGGTTTAGGTGATGAACATGTGTTAAAACCTTTAGTTCAGCAAGGAATTCCTTTGTAGCCATCATATCCATCTTCTTGATTGCAGCTTTCTGCATGGGGTTTCGCCATGAGGGATTAGGAACGTTGATGCACATATTTAGCATCAATATAAACACAACACCAATTAAAAAGCGCTTAGCACCAATCAGTACACAAACAGCATTCACAAAAACTACTTGTATAGCACCAACCAAAGTGCAAAATCCATAGTAGACAGGAATATATTTTAGTAAAGCAAGTTATGAGATTGATCACTGAAGACAATGAGAGATTGACGTGAATATGCATCCAATGGCAGGCACCGATCTGGCTTTTTCTCTGATGTCCTAAAAAGGCGATTGTAGATCATGAACTATCAGAAATTCATTCAAACATAGCATACAAAACAAGTTGCTCATCCTCCTCCAAAAGCGACTCCAAACCAGCTTTCCTCAGCAGGTCAGGTTGAAACGTCACTATTATTGTTTGCATGCAATTGATATTCCAGCTTCCCTAACTAGAGTTGGTCACAAATGCATCCTCTTTTAAATATCCATTCCACTTGCATACATGGAATACAATGCCAAAATAAGAACAGATCACTTTTTACGAGCATGTTATCTTAATCATGGGTAATAAGCCAATCAAGAAACAAAGCTACTTATTTGAGATACGGGAATAGAATGCAGTTTTGAATGTGATATCAGTTTTTTTTCCCTCTTCTTTGTTAATCACCATGATTAAATTAATAGCTACAAACCTCGCCTCGCAACTCAGCATAGTACACAGCTCCAAAGCCACCTTGTCCAATCTTATGACCAATATTGAAGTCATTAGTTGCCTTTGCAAGCTCTTCATAGGAGAACTCCACAGATTTGTCCACACGGATGGCTGAGCCACGAGAAGAAGTACTACCAGGAGCGCCAATGGAGTCTGATTTCTCACAAAACACAAGCATGGGGAAAACACATCATTGTCAGGTTCTTGACTAATTCATTTTTTGCAACACGAGAAGCTGAGGAATTGTAGAAACTCAATATGAATATGCTTCAGCTGTTCAGCACATGAAAGAACATAAGATAAGATAACTTTAGTTCAGGAAAATGCCGTAAAAATTTCCTATCAACCAAATGTTTTCACGGCCCTACAAATACAGAGTAAAATGTAGCACACTTTGAAAACAAAGGGCACAAGCAACAATAGTGACTTGCAATGATTATGAACTTCAGGGTACTCCTTATAAAATCAGGATTTGCACCAAATCAAATCATCACAATTTTTTGACAGATTTGGAAAGTAACCTTCTGTTTTCCCATGAATTGAACACCGAATGTGCCAAGGGTAAAATGTAAATGTACTTGTAACCATGGGCGTAACGAATTCTAGAGCACATTGTAACCATTCAGTACATAAAGTTTCCCAATTAGTTAGATTGGATTTAATCATCAGCAAAAGCATAAAGCAACTGAAAGGGAAATTTCTACCCTGATATATCCATAAACAACCCTTTCGAACATAAATGTCTAGTATGATGGAATAAAAGGAACACAGAAAATAAATAGGGGAGAAATAGCCCCACCTTGAAGATGTTGATCTTCATCCTTGCCTGGCACTTTCTTCTTTCTGTAGAACCCACAATATATGCAAACAGACACTAGTAGTGCTCCCATCACTACTCCTATAGATATTCCAGCTATGACTCCACCTGACAATCCTGCTTAAATAAAAGGCAAAATAAGTACTTAAAGTAGCAGAAAAAGCTCCAAGTAATCATCCATATATGGTGTAGTGTCACAGTAATTAAGCTAGTCGACATTGAACCGGTAGCAAAGTTGGCCAGAAAACCTGTGCTGCAAAAGGGAAAACAATAAGCGGCTGTCAGATGTTAACAATTTATTGAAAGCGTAAGTAATGCAACAAAAAACATTGATTCAGTTTATGAGAACATCAAAGTTGCAAAAAATTACCTGGATTTCAGGGGTGGATATTTTCCACTTTTATCTGCAAAAAATTAAAAGATCTATATTTTGATATCTGGACACTTGAAGCTTCATACAAAATCGAAGATATGGTGATGATGCATCGTTGTATGGTGCATCTCAAGTAAACAGATGATTGAATCACACAATGGTCTACATATCACATCAACTTTGGTTTACCGTAAACAGATGATTGAATCACACAATGGTCTACATATCATATCAACTTTGGTTTACCATGCTGCACGAACTGATACAAATCACCAAAATGATAAAGACTCAAAGCAATAGCATTGCAGTAGCTATTATGTCATTACTACTTAGTAGTTTTGAGGCAATTTTTAGGTATCTTGGAACATCTAAACCAAACCAAGTCTTATGTCTCAATCAATTGGGGTCAGCTTCATAAATTTTTTTCCTCCATTGAACTCTGTCAATGGCCACTTGCTCACACAAATCTATTATACTCATATCTTTGAGCACAACAACATCTAATGTTAATTTAGGTCTACCATTCCCCGTAGTATTACTACCTAAAGCTATCATATCCGTTCTCTTAATTACTGCATCTCTTGGTCTAAAATAGACATGCCCAAACCATCTTAGCCTACTTTCCCTCAACTTCTCTTCTATAGGTTTTACACCTATCATCTCACAAACCGTTTCATTACTAATCCTGTCTCATCTAGTCTTACCACACATCCACCTTAACATTTTCATTTTCGCTACCCTCATCTTGTTCACCTATTGTTTCTTAATAGGCCAATATTCTGTTCCGTAAAGTATCGCTGATTTTATGGCAGTTCCATAGAATTTTTCCTTTAATTTTTTGGGTACCCTCTTGTCACATAGTACACCAATAGCGCTCCTCCACTTAAGCCACCCCACTTGGATCATATGGGTCACATCATCGGCAATCTCTCCATCTCTACTAATAATTGAACCTAAATACCTAAACTGATCACTCTTTGGTATCTCCTAGTCTTGAATCATCATTTTTTCTTCATGCGCACTACTGGTACCACTAAACTTGCACGTCATATACTCAATTTTACTCCTACTTATCCGAAAACCCTTTGACTCTCATGCTTCCCTCCAAATTTCTAGTTTCGTATTAACACACCTCTAACGGTTCCATCTACGAGGACAATGTTATCTACAAACATCATATACCATGGGATATCGTCCTGAAATTATCTAGTCAATTCATTCATAATTATGGCAAAGAAGTACAGGCTCAAGGCAGACCCTTGATGCAATCCTACAGTGATTGAAAATTCACTTGTTTCCCCTACTGGTGATCTAATGGTAGTGACAGCACCTTCATACATGTCTTTAATCACCTCGATATACTATTTGGTTACTCCCTTTCTCTCCAGAACCAACCATATGATGTCTCTAGGCACTCTATCATAAGTCTTTTCTAAGTCTATGAAAACCATATCGAGATCCTTCTTCTTTGCTCTATGGTTTTCTACCAATCTTCTTAATAGGTAAATAGCTTCCATGGTTGATCTTCCAGGCATGAACCCAAACTATTTCTCTGACATTGTAGTCACCATCTTCAAGCGATGCTCAATAACTCTTTCCCACAACTTCATCGTATAACTCATCAATTTAATAACTTTATAATTGTTGCAGCTTTGAATATCCCTTTTATTCTTATAGATAGGTACTAAGGTGCTCCTTCTCCATTCGTCGAATATCTACCTAGTCATAATAATAATCTCGGAGCATCTGACGTATAGAATTCCCTACGAAACAAAATGGACCTCATTTAAAGAACCTATTCCACTATACACAAGCCCATTTCATTTGCTGCCAAATGGCTTATAGACCATAATATCACGAATACAGTGAAACATCCCTTACTCTTTCCTTACCTGGACTTCCCCAAAAAACACGCCACAAACTCCTTCAATGAAAGCAGCTGATCAGCATAAAAACTACTCCACAACGGGGCCATTAAAATAACGGTTTAGACTTGTAGTTGTTCTAAATTACTAAATGGGATGATGATCAACTACATCTCCAAAATAATTGTCAGTAAAATTGCTTAAGATGGGATTTATGCTAAATGCTAAGGTCACGTCTCATTGGCCAGACCAATAGTGAATGAAACATATACCTTAATTCCTTCGTTTAAATGCACTATTCTAAAACGATTGTGTAGCATGTCCTCGTCCAGTAAATTATTAGTGTTCCTTGATAACACACCTTAACAACACACCAAGGATTAGATAACCTCGATTCCCCACGAGGGATTTGTTGGTCAGCTAATATTAATCCCTTATAAATTGCTGATTCAAGTGCACAAACAACAATAATACTCCCCAACATCAAGGGATTGGCCTGTTGGTCAAGACCTGAAGACAAATGATTTACTCCCTTTCGATCTGCGGTTCAAAAACTCAAAACCAACTAGCTGCTATTAACTCTTATGCGGCCTGGCTTTAATTGCTCCACATAAATTTGTCGAGGTACACATAACACTGATCCTCTGTATCTTTGTACTAAGAAATTTTTGACCGTCAAATTGTCCAGAAATAAAAAGTTCGCACACAATCTAACGACCCAGAATACATGGGTATAGAGGTTTCTTAGTACATAGGATTTCTTGCAGGTACGCATACGCTGATCAGGACATCTAGACTAAACCAAAAAAGGGAAAAAACAACAAAACCTTACCTCTGCGCGGAATGTACACCAGACCACTCCCCGCACTAAATTCGCGCCAGGGTTGTACCTCCGCAATATATCCTCACTAACACTCGCAGCAGCCGCAATCGAATCCAAGCTATCCCCGTCTCCAAGTGAGTTAGTCACAAACAACCCGTACGCCTCCGACACCGCCGCGTCCCCGCAAGAGCAATTCACAGTCACGTTCAGCACCGCATTGTCCGGAATCCGAGACGGTTCGTAGCCATTGAACCGCGCCAGCCACGCGGCCGTGGTCAGGTTCGCGTAGTATGTCTCGGCGATCCTATCGTACGATGTCGCCGGACCGGACCGCATAAGGGAACACGTGGCCTAAAAACTCGTCGTCGATGCAGTCGCAGGTTAAGGGGACGTTGATTCTGCCGCCGAAGTCTTTGTTGGGGATGTTGTCCGTGGATACCTCGGCGATGAACGTGAGGTTGGCGTCAGGCCATACGTGCAAGAGCCCAGAGCCAAGTCGCAGGTCTTAGGACACTTGGGTTCGACCGTCGTTAGGAAGATGCTTAGGAGGGAAAAGGGTAGCATTGGTTTGAATCGAGACATGCTGGGATCAAATCAAATCCTAGGAATCATCTGGGTTTATTTTATTTGATGTTGGGAGAAGATGGTGAGTGGTTGGTGGGGTGGAGAGAGAGAGAGGAGAGAGTGTGTATGGTTGGACTAATGGCTGCTTGTTTGGTTGCGGAACGTTGTTGAATTTTTGTACAGTGAAGGGATGTATTATTACTGGGTGTGTGTTTACTGTGGGATCGGAAAGAACAACTGAAAATTGTCGCCATTGGAGTCTCACTGTACAACAGCAGTTGGTCGTTCTCTTTTGACTGTATTTTTTGGAGTATTTTTTATTCGCAATTTTCTTTGACTTTCCTCGTTCCAAATATGGAATTGGAGCCGGAGCAATGGTACATAGAAAATATACTTCGAAATTATCCTGAAAAGTTAAATTAATGGTACAGATTCACTTTAAAGTTAATTTGTACAGTTGATTTATCTTTTAGGTGTAATTTCGGAGTATATATTTTGAGTACTTAGAATTATTGTTGAAGCCGAGGCAGAGTGATTATTCAGTTTAGCGAGCAGTTAATAATACTAATTTTTGGGACTGAGGTAAGAATAAAGTAATTACCATAAGATAACATGGCGGCGTTGTGTTCCACAATCAACGCAGCTAAATGATCTAAGCTGCTGGAGTTTGAGGTCGCATTTGTTCAATAAAAGCTCATTTAAGATTGGTTTGTTGTATAAGCGAACCAAGCTTAGATATTTTTTGAAACTCGCTAAGTTTTCAAATCAAGTTCTAACAACCAACTACTCGGCTCGTTCAAATCATGATGTATAGGAAGTTCAAGTTACTGGAAATCGACTTGACTAAAGCTCGTACGAGATCAGTATAACTCATAAATAAGCTAATCTTGAGCAAGTTTTGAAGCTCATTAAATTTTCACACCAAGCTTAACAACTAATTGCTCGGCAAGTTCTACTCGTTTATCACTCCTAACCACAATTACAATGTGATAGGGAAGTTAGAGTTTTCGAATTGGCCAAAAATCTACCAGAGTTTAAGATATTCATTCAACAAGCAGAGGGATTGGACTTTTTTTGGAAACTTTTAGCCCGTGGTGAAACAACCTACTGTTAGAATTATTTTGAGCCTACCAGTGCACTATAAATGGCTTTTAAAGCAGTTACATGTCTCCAATGCTTTCTTGCATGGAGTTATTCACAAAGATGTTTATGTGAAGCAGCCCTTGGGACGTAAAGATCCCACTCATCCACATTTTGTCTGCAAACTCAATAAAGCTTTATATGGTCTTAGACAGTCACCAAGGGCATGGTTCTCTGTGTTTTATTCTTACCTTTTGGAGCTTGGATTTCAAGCAAGGCAGATACATCCTTGTTTCTTCTTCACAAGGGGTCCTCTCTTACTCTGATATTGGTCTATGTGGATGATATCATACTCACAGGCAGTGATTCTTCATATCTCACTAATCTAGTTCACTTGGTTAGCTCCCGATTAATTTGTCATGAAAGATCTAGGATCTTTACATTACTTTCTTGGGATTGAAGTCACTTCTACATCGAATGGGTTGTTTTTATCTCAAGCAAATATACTCAGGAAATTTTGACCAAGGCTGGTATGCAGGAATGCAAATCAAGTGCATCACCAACATCTTCCAAAGGTCCTTATGATCCTTTGTTTGATGATGTTATCTTGGTGGGCTCATTACAATACCTTACTCTCACTAGACCTGAGATTCCATTCTCCGTTAATACTGTATGCCAACATATGCATTAGCCTAAAGTCAGTCATTTTGTTGTTGTTAAATGTCTTCTTTAACTCTCAATCGTGGTCTGCATATTTCTTCAGGATCTCTTTCCTTAACTGCATTTGCAGATGCTGACTGGGCAGGAGATCCAGTGGACCGACGTTCCACCTCT
>BPLS01013148.1:0-10217 GCA_019656275.1 Rhododendron kiyosumense | reverse complement strand
CGGTTTAGCAGCTATGACAAATACTGAACTGAAAATCAAATCAAGCGTAGAAGGTAGAGGCTTCCATGTGGATTCTGAAGATATTTGGAGTTTGTCGCCCCTATATAAGTTGATAACCCTGTAAAGATTTGCCTTTTCTTTTCTGCTCTTGTGTGTGGAGATGGTATCTTCTTCTTTTTTGGTTTTGTGTTTTTTTAACTATGTTGTTTTGTGTACCACAGATTTTTTTTGACCTTGTTTGTCCTCTTGGATCAATTTTTGAGAGGCATGGTAATTGCATATCGTTTTTTACCTGCAATTTAATCATGTGTGTAAGTAGTCTATGCAACATTCTTATTGATGTTTGTCCTATTCTTTTTGTTCTTGTTGACGTTTGACTATCTCCAGTCAAGTGGAGTTGGGCCGAGCTCAATTTTAGTTATTTAAGCACGAGTTATGATGTTGATCTTAAAACCTAGAAAGCGCGACTCAGTTTGGATCGTTTGCGGTCCTAGATCCAAAATCGAAGTATATTTGCCGCATGAAATCTATAGAATTAACAGTTGAATGCTTTTGCTGAACAAATTACCAAACTACTGATATGAACTGCGAAATTCGTATTAGTTGTTCAACAAAATGGAAATACTGGAAAATAGCCCCTTATATATATTTATTCAATACGATGGATCAGATAGGGATTCACTCGGTTATTGTTTCAACAGCTTTAATGCATGAGCAATTACTTGTACAAACAACATCGCCAGAAACCTTGCTACACAACAGCATAACTTTCAGTAACCTCTCCGGCCGGCACCGGCACCCAGCACTTCAGAGCTTGAAGTGAGGAAGGGCAGAGTTGACATCTTGTCCTTTGGTCTTGTAATAGGTAAAGTACTCATAGCATAGGAATTCCCTGTATATCGCTGGACTTTCCTCCGACAGAAGCTCCTTTATGGGTCCGAAGGGTTTAGCTGCAGCCTTACTGCTGGGACTGAAGAAACATGCAACTGATACTCTTGGTCCAATTGGTTGAGCCAAAACTCTGTGCTCCACGCTTACGAACTTGTCATTTGATATGATCTATATGAAACAGGGTTGAACAAAATGGAAAATCGAATTAGAGAAACCCTTGAACAAATGGAGGAAACCAACCCTTTGAAGAGTGTTGTTCAATCGGCATATTTGAAATTGAAAATGCTCAGCAAATTTGGATTCAAAAGTAGACTATATATGTTTAATGCAAGAACGGGAGATTCTTGAAATTAATTCATACCATTGACTCTAGTATCTAATAAATTTTTCTACTAGCCTTCTTTTTTTATTGAGTTTTTTCTTTTTTCTTTTTTTTTTCCGTTCCATTAAAATTTCGTAGTCGATCTGATTTCTCAATACTATTTCGGGATTTTGTTGTTCGTATATAGAAAATCTGAAGTACTACTTGAATGCATGTTCATGTTTATGCATTTGTTACGTACGATTCATACCTGCATCAGATCTCCAATGTTTGCAATGAGGGCGCCGGGAACTGGAGGGACATCGACCCACTGGTTTTTGTGAAGAATTTGGAGGCCGCCGATGTGGTCTTGCAGCAACAAAGTTAGAAAAGTGGTGTCTGAATGCTTGGGAGTGCCCAAGGTCAGGTGCGGCTCGGGGCAAATCGGGTAGTAGAGGGAAGCCAACGCGTCGGTCTTCATGCATTCGATACGAGAAAGGTAGTCGCTGCTTAGTCCTAAAGCCTCGGAGAGTAACTCGGCCATTGTCTCCCTCAGCTTAATCATGCATTTCACATACTCTTGCACTTCTTTTCTGCACATTATTTAAGCGGATGTGTTAGAGATTAAGCGGAGCGGAATATTAGTTACGAATTATTTCGCGGTAGCAACATCGGTGAGTCAAATGAGAAGATGTTCTACTTGTCAAAAAATTAAACACGGTTGACGGATCTCGAAAAATTCACAAAGAATAGTACGAGAACATATTCTACTATACATGATTTGAAATTTACACTGAGAGATTGAGAGAGAAGTTTTATCTTATTTTTTTGAATTATACAGGGTCAATGGAATATGTTAATGCCAACTACTAACACGTAGTTACGTAATTGAACTAAAAATATATATGTAATTTAGTCGAAGAAAATAAATCCAATTGGTTAGTTAATTTGTAATGGCGATTGATTCCTTTTTAATCCGTAATTTCAATCAAATTCTTCAAAAGGGATTGAAAAAAGTTAGTCAAAAGGGCACACACCCAAAAAAGGAAAAAACAAAAAAACAGAACGTTGTGGAATGGAAGGTGATAGGACAAATAACCCATGTGCTACATGATGATTTTTTTTTTTTATATAGTCAAAATTAAAAAAGGCTTTCAGTAAAGGTAGGTCCAATTTCATGCTTTCAATAAAGGGAATTAGGTCCGGTTTTCACATTTGTTTAAATTATCCCAGAAACATAAAAGATGGTCAGCCACGGTCAACATCACCTCGTCCTTGATTTGCCAAATTTCTTGACAATCAAATAATAAGGCTAGAGTTGTGTTTGGATGAGTTTTTTAGAAAAAAATTCCGGGTTTATAAGTGGAGAAAGAAATAAAGCTATTCCCTCCGTCCAATTTTTAGAGTCCTGTATTCTATTTTGGGTTGTCCCTTAATAAGTGTCTATTTTGTAAATTTAGTAGATAAAAGTTGGTGAATTTTCCATTTTGTCCCAAAAAATAGATTCCATTTTAAAAAGTTAATGAGTAAAAATGTAATGATAATATTTCCATAGAGGGTAAGGAGGGAAAGTAGAAATAAAAATTGATGAAAGATATAATGATGATGTCTTTTTAATAAGTTGGAATTACGAAGTAGGACACTTAAAAAAGGACGGAGGGAGTAGTAATTATTAGAAATATGGGTAATGAGATATAGAGATAAATGAAAATAATGATTGGAGATAGAAGTAATAAGTAGAGAATAATGATTGAAAGTAGCAGTAATAAATATTTTTTGAGTTGGAAATTTTTTTTTTTCAAAAATCAAACCAAACAAGGCATTACTTCACAAGACGTTTACGAAATCGAAATTGATTGTCAAAAATTTTGTCCTCTTCATAGGGGCGACACTTCATACAATGTGTAAACTTCACATGACGTTTATGAAATCGAAATGGATTTTCAAAAATTTTGACATCTTCATGGGGCAACACTAGCTTCATATGACGGGTAAATAAGCCCCATATGGTCCACACCCGCACATGATTTGTTCATCTAATACATCGACACATCGTATTTTATCTGTGAGATCTCATATCGAAAACTTATGAAAAAATCAAGTTGTTTATATAACAATGTCCACCAACTACTACTAACTCAAGGTTAACGCTTTAAGCTACGTAGTTAGATTAAGGGTTAAATAGGTCAGCTGATACGGATCGTTACATCATCAACATATGGTCAATCGAGTATCACTGGTAACACTCCAATTTTTTTTGGGGTTAAAAATAGACTTTTTTTCATAAGATTTTTCTTCAAAAATCTCATACATACGACTAGTGAAATAACACTATATATTGGTGATCACATCTTTATATCATCTCATGTGGAACTACTAGACATTTATCATGACTTGTAATCTCCACATGCGACAACGTAATGATGATCACTCACATGATACGGTCAACGGGCCGAGTGTGTGTTAGTTATCACCATAACATTATCGCTTGATTTACATATGAATTACCTAATAGCTCAAATATTTGAAGCATATATATATATATATATATATATATATATATATACACACACACGTGTGTGTGTGTGTGTGTGTGTGATTAGACGTACCTGCAAACAAGAGGAATAGCTTGAGGATCCAAATAATCATCACTGAAAACACAAGTCAAAATATCCCTCCAACTAGCCGCATCGAACTCCCTAGGCGGCACATTGCTATTGAACCTAACCCTCTGTCTACTATCCCCGGAATAGTACTCCATCTTGTCCTCTTTCCTCTGCTCGTGAAACTTCCTGACTGCCTCCAGCATCGCCTCCATGACCCCGCTCGGCACCCCGTGGTTCACCATCCGGAAAAAACCCCACTCGGACGCGGCTGCCGTTATCCCATCCACCGCCTCCCTCCGCCTTGCCCTGTCGAACTCCACCCCGGTGAAGTCCACCGTGGGGAGCTCGAGGGGGGATTCGGGCGGCGGGTTTTCTAGGCTCTCCGGAGGGTGGACGAAGAATTCGGGAAGCTTCTTAACGCCGGCGTCAACTAGTCCCTTGACGCCGGCTTTAGTCTCGTCGAATTCTTTCACTTGCTTGGCCCAGTCGTACTGGGTGTTTACGGGTTGTGCTGAGATCGTTGTGGCGACCATTGTTGCAATGGGTGCTATGGTGTTTTGAGAGAGAGAGAGAGAGAGAGAGAGAGAGAGAGAGATGCGTTATGTATTTGGGCTGTAGTTAGCTAGGGGCCAAGTATCCCTTTTATAGACGCGTGGCAGATTAAGTAATGACATGGTCCCAAATATTCTGCATGGCATGCTATCTAGAAGTGTTATTTGCATTTGATGACTGTTTGTTTATCACATTTGACTTTTGTATTTGACTATTGTCTAACGTTGTTTCTTTACTTCTATATAGGAGTATATCCCACGTTTTTTTTCTTTTCCAAACGGAAATGGTATATAACTAGCGAATCCAAGTCATAAGACTAAGACTGTAAATGAATTGAGCCATTTGTAAACAGTTCAAGACTCGGTTTGGCAAGAGCTCATCCGAGTTCGATTTGTCTGTTAAACGAACCGAACTTGAACCTTAATTCTAGGCTCGTTCCGTAAATGAGCAGAACTTGAGCCTAACGGTATTTGGCTCGGTTAGGTTCGCGAACCTATACTTAAATTAATTTAATTAATAATTCAATAGAGGTCTATTTGTAAATGTAAAAAATTTTAAGGTTGTATATATAATTCAATACTTATTTTTCTCCCAAATTCTATACGATCAATGAGAGAGTTTGGATTCGCTTAAGTTTAATGAGCTGAGTCGAACCAAACCTGAGTCTTGACGAGCTCAATTCGAGCTTAGATTCGGCTCGGCTCAATTCATTTGAGTTTAACGAGCCAAACTCGAGTCAAGATGTTCAAGTTTGAATCGAACCCAAGCCGAACTTGAGCCAGACTATTACTTTAACGAACCCAACCGAGCCGAACCCGAGCCTTGAAAAATTTTAACGAGCCGAACTCGAGCCAAGTTGTTCAGGCTCGAATTGAAATCGAGCCGAACTCATACCTTAACGAGCCCGAGCTGAACTTAACAGGGTTCGGATCGATTCGGTTCGTTTACAGCCCTACATAAGACAAAGAACCATATTACGTACAGACCATCCTAAAAAGAGAAAATACAAGAACCATAACTAGGTTTTAAGATGGCCAACCCCTTCGATCCGACGTTGTTGTAGATATGGTAGAGATGGCTATTTCGGGATGTTATGAAAATTTAACGAAATTTATTATTTTAGGTCTATCATGTTTTCATTTTTCTTTTCTTTTCTGATAAAAAAAAAAGTTCTAGCATTGGATTTGAGCATCGAACATATCCATATATGTCCGCAGAAGGGATGGGACTGGGACTAGTTATCATCTTATTATAATTTTTTTTTGGTAATCCCAGCTTACGTGTATCTTAGACTAATTCTTATGATCCCTCTAATAGTCTTTTCACACGCTTATGGGTGATGCATGGTGAGATGGTTCCAAAAGTTATCAAGAGGAATCGAAATTGAGACCTTAGGTTAAAGTAAACCTCCAAAACTCAGCCACGACTAGTTGACCAACCCATTATACTCTGACCAGCTTGCGTGCACCTTAAACTAATTAATCCTCAGTGAAATCGTATGTAACTATTAGGATGCATTTCTGCTATTGGTAATGGTCAAAATAGTTTTTTCCCAAATAATATTGTAGTTGACGTATATATACAAGGAGAATTGAATGACCTTTCTAAAAATCCGTAAAAATCTAATTTTTAAGTATTCCATTTAATTAATTCAAAATTCGTTGCTAGTAGACCAACCCTTTTGTTTTCTTCCTCTCAGCTGCCCAGAAAGATTCCCAAAAGGAGAGAAGTGAGAACGCAAATTCTTAAAAATCCGACCCAGATTATTTCAGAGAAATAATATTCAACGAAGTCAGGCTCCGTTAAAAAGGCAGAAGTTTCCCGTGCTAGGTTTTAAGTTAAAGTTTCAACTTCAAGATGACCTTTTCATTCACTTTTTCTTTTCTTTTTTAAGTACTACTAGTATAAGATTAGTTAACTCCGAGGGGCAGGGCATTAGGTGATCGGCCAGGACGTCGGAGGGGTCTATCATCCCGAGGTCTCATGTTCGAAACCCCTACACTGCAAAAAAATCTTTGAGGCCATCCATGTGTAAAAACCCTTTGGGTTAGCAAAGACTGGTAGGGGCTGTAGAGATTTAGTTATGTGGTGCGTGTAAGCTGACCCGAAGAACTCCATGCATTACCAAAATAAAAAAGATTAGTTAAGTTTACAGTTGACTAGTATATGTTACCCTCAAGCTGTTTTACCCCCCAAAAAATAAATAAATAAATATATATATATATTATAAAACATGAGGGTGTGGAGATAAATTGTTGAAACTGTTTAGATTCATTTGATCCAAAGGTTGTAATGCATCCTCCCACTTCCCGGTTAAATGCCTATGATTTTCACCTAAATTACACAATTGTCATCCCCTTCCAACAAAAATGCGTAGTACCGTAGGCCCCTAGCACTAGTATATATATATGTTACCCATGCATGTTTTAAAATCAACGGGTAAAATATAATTTAATCCATACTATATCTTATCCAGACTACATTAATATACTATACCGTGTAGTACTGAAAGATTTATTATATCATTTGATATGATTAATATATTCCTTTTTTGTACGATGTTAATTTCAGAATTATTTGACGTGTACTCCATTACAATTTTACGGGACCGGGGCGCTACAGTGTACTCTGGCCGTCCATCTCGGCAATGGGCGGTTCGGATTTTCATCTAAACAATGGACGGTTATAATTTATAGGAGTTCGGATTAAATCTAAGTCATCTGCACCGAGATGAACGGTCAGATGGACCGCACTACACGATATAGTACGACGGATGCACTACAACCCTTCCCATTCCCAATTTTACCGTCTTGAATATTCCAGCCGGCCCGACCCATTCAACAAAACGTACTCCTACATATTACTAATATCGTATTAGTAAATGACACACTCTTTAGCTTATTAGAGCATCCACAGTGGACTAATCAAAATTGGATAATCAAAAGTTGTCACATCACCTTTTGATTATCCATTTAAGGAATTGCTAAGGTTAGCAATGTAGATGTCCACAGTGGCATAATTGAACATTGAATAATCAAAACTTGCCACATATCTTTTCAACCTGTAAAAATCTAAAAATTGTCACTATATAAAATATTTTTCTTAAAATAGTTTTCAAACTAATAAAAACATGTTATTAGAAATAGAAAATAATTTTTTGAAAACTTTTATTTTGGAAAACACTTTTCCAAAAAGTTTTAAAAAAAAACAGTTTTTGAAAAAAAAAAAGAGACAGTTTTAAAAAAACAGCTTTTAATAATAATAACAGAAAACAGTTTTTAAAAAACAGTCTAACTGTTTTTGTAATAAAAAAGAACTTTCAAAAATATTTTCTTAGAAACATTGTTGAGAGAGAGGGAGAAAGAAAGAGAGAAAGTTTTGATTATTGGCAAAAAATTGCTAGTTTTGATTATCCAAGAACCAAAATTTAATGAGTTGCTAAGAGATTGTTAAATTTAGTTATGCCACTGTGAGCATTTTTTTGAGAGAACATTGCTAATTTTAACAATATTGTGCTTTTGGTTATTCCACTGTGGATGCTCTTATGGATTAATTATATGACCCGCCGCCGTTACTACTACAATGACCTGATTCTCTATGACCCCGTTTGATAACAGTGATAGATGGATGAGATTCGTAAGGAGATGTGATTAGGATTAGGATTCGTAAGGAGATGAGATTGGTAATGAGAAGGGATTGATAATGAGTATGTTTGTTTGAGATGAGATTAGATGATAGGATTATTAATATCATGTTTGTTTGAAATGGAATTAGATGATGGGATTGGATTGATAGAAGAAATTGGTAATGATAAGAGATTGGTAATAAGAAGGGGTTGGATTCGGACTATCAATACCAAGTCCCCTAGGGTATTGCTAATACTCCCTAATCTCCGACTTCCTAGTCCTACGGATTAGTAATCCCAACTCGTTTTTGATTACCAAACACATTATTAATAGTCCCATGGGATTGGTAATCCAATCCCAAGAACTACTACGATTATGATTATGAAACGGGGCCTATGAGAATTCTTTCTGCGAAGATGGCATGAAGATTCTCATGGAATCTGAACGAACCACCATCCACCGCCCCCACCACTTGTACTGCACAATCAAGTTCATTTCATTTAAAATAATTACAAGTCGGTTAAAGAACAGCTTGCATGGGAATGGGAGCACGAGTCAATTTCGTTCTCTCGTTTTTATATATTACTAGAAGATAAAAGACTAGAAGATAGCAACCAAACAATGAATTTTCAATTCGATCTATTTCACTTTACATTCTCTAAAGTAGTAGTGTGTCAAATCTGTTCTTGTCCTGCTTGCCCACCAAACGCAGTTGGTCAATATTGGAAACTCTGAACAACGTACGAGATGTGCATTCCATTCCGGCCTCTATTTAATCAGTCCATTCCAATATTTATTATTACCACTCTCATCTCATCTCAAGTTAATTTTATGATCCATTATATTCCGGCCGCATATATATCAACATAAGATCTTTACAATCCGTTCTCAATTCTCGCATTACGCTCGCGTTCTCAATCATTGCTTTCACGAATTTTACTAGTTTAGAATGTGTTTCAAAGTCGACGCTTTTACTCTCGCGTGCGAATTATGTGACTTATTAGCTCATCACACACGACAAAATAATCACATACCATACCTATATTTCACATGCAGCCAGCTGGCCTAGACACATATGCTCTCATCACCACTTAATTGGGACTTCCGATATTCGATTCTTCCTCGAAAGTATACAATTTTACTTAAATCATGAAATCAACAACCAAAGAACATATTGTTTGACTTTGCAATACTCAATCAGAAAATTAAACCAATTTACTTCTTCTAGAAAATCACCGTCTTGTATAATACTATTCAGAGTCTATCACATGTGGTAGTAGTTAATTGGTTGACAAATTCAATTTACTAATTTAATACTTCACTACGTATTCAAACGAGTAAAAAGATTAGACTAATTGTACGACTTTATTGTCCAACACGCAAGAAATCACAGCCACGGGAACACAGGGACCATATACCACAGTGCACGGGTGCGCTACGGTTGTGCAATATTGCGCAATTCGAGCCGTTCAATATCTCTTCAATCAGTGGTTCATATTCTGGAGAGTAGTTTTTGAAATTTTAGATCATTGATGAAAACACTTTTGAATTATTCGAATTATGACCTTGCATTATAGGGTCCCGGTAAAAATAACATTATGCAGGGTGTCTTGAGCTAACTTGCGTGCACTAATCCGTAAGCCCCTTCCCTCCCCGCAGAGTTTTTTTTTTTTTTTTAAAGAACCTGAGACTTCACCGGTCCCCACTTCTAGAGCGTTGCGGTCCTTAATAATTAAAATCTGATTGACCATATATGCAACAACCCAGATTTTTGCGCAGAACATATTATTTTCAAACTATATATTTGTAATTTCAACATGAATGATCTAATTACCTTGAAATTAAACGTACAAATTAACTATTTAGTATTTGAATTTAGCGATGACGGAAATCTATATCTATAGTTAGGAATAATACAACATGAATGATCTAATTACGTTGAAATTAAACGTACAATTTAATATTTAGGCTTTGAATTTAGCGATGACGGAAATCTATATTTAGTTGGGAATAAGATAAGAAATGTTGCACGCCACTGCAGTTCGACCTCCTATTCCAGCCCAAAATGCCACAAGATCTTATCGAAGTCTAATATGTAAGGCTAATAAGAATTGGAGTAGTTGGGGGTGTTGGGGCACCGCTACGTGCTGCCCTCAACAATTAGAATATTTGGTAGTGTTGGGGCATCACCAGGGCTATAAACGAGTCAACTTCAAGCTTAGCTCGAGCCTTAATGAGCCG
>BPLS01013147.1:0-12917 GCA_019656275.1 Rhododendron kiyosumense | reverse complement strand
CCATCTCTCTCTCTCTCTCTCTCTCTCTCTCTCTCTCTCTCTCTCTCTCATTACTCCATTTTCCTTTTTTCCTTTTCTTCTCTGAACCCATAATTTTTGTTGCCATCAAAAAATTAGATATTGCAAAAACTTCGTACTTAATAGTTCAAACCTACTCGCTTTTTTGCAAATTGCAAATGACATTCTTCCCTGAGTGAAGCTTAAGCTTTATTGAATTCAATTGATAATGTCCTTCATTACCCCAACCCACGAGTTAAGTTGTATGAATTGGCACCAAAACTTGTAAAGGAATTAGATAAGCATTTCTCTCAAATGGAGACAACGACGATGGGGAAAGGGGTTGTGATCGATTGAGGGTGGAGGTCTGAATCGGAGGAAAATTCCTCTCTAATACATACACATGCATATATAGAGGATACCCACAAACACCCATATATAACACGCACACTACTCGACGAGCATCCATGGTTGTCCGCGAGTCAAACCTCCGGCCATCGTCCAACTCCTCTCCTCCCCTAACACTCAAAGCAAATTTCTCCCTCTCTTCTCTCTCTCACTTCTCTTTTTCTCTCCTCTCCTATCCTTTTTGCGATCAAGCAACGACGGCGGTTGTCGATTGGACTCTGTTGCTGGAAATGGGAAACCTGGTCATTGTATATTGGAAGCTTTGAGTTTTTAAACCAAATTAATGAGTTGAAAGCAGTGGTGGTGTGTGGATTTGAGAAGAAGAGGAAGAAGAAGTAGCATGGAGGATCTCTCCCTCTCCCAATTCTATGTTCTCCGATTCTCTTTCTCTCTCTTTCTCCGTGTTGGAACTTCTGAGCGTAAAAGGGGGAGTAAAAACATTTATTTAAGAAAGGGTAGCGTGATCTTTTTACTTCCATTGTTAACAGAGTTAAGAGTTGCACTTTACTCCAAAACCACAGAGGGGCGATGTGGTCGTTAATAAACATCATAGGGGTCATCTGCCAAACAACCAAACCTCAAGGAGGTAATCTATACTTTGCCCATGAGAAAATTAAATAGACATCCTACTTATTAAACTTATTTATGTGTCCATCCTAATGGATTTGAATACTTATGTTCTCATTCTCAAACTACATTGTTCTCTTTTATACCCCAATCCATATATAAATATAGATTTTGTAGTATTATCTATAGTATCATACACACATACACACACCAAGCTTCTACTCATGGTGCCCTTAATTTGTTAAGGACTTCCCCTTTTCTGATCAAATTTTGATGATTTGAACCGTTCAATGTATACAGAATGTGATTTTAAGTGTACAAGTGAAAAACTGTTCGGATCAAACCCTTCCCGGTCATATTTTTTGCCGAATTTTTATCCTTAAAATCACATTCTGCACACATTGAACGGTTCAGATCATTAAAATTTGATCGGGAATAATATCAAACTCATGATAGCCCGTTTGGATGCGTCCACAGGGGGAGGGATTAGTTTTGACCCATGTATAAGACCTGGGTCCCATGCTACACCCTCGTTTAGCAACCACAAACTGAGGGGTTTTCATTTGCACTGTTTCTTGGCTAATATTGGAGAAGAGGGGATTCAGCAATATAATTTTCGACTGCGTTTCGAGCTGTCCGAAAATAATACCCCCTAATCCCCCTAATAATGGACAATTCCACGCCAGTTTATCCCCTTTCTCCCACCCCTAGTCCCACCCCTAGCTTGCCATTTCTATTGCAGTTCTGATTTTGTTTGAAGAGACGAGAGGTAAAGCTGAGCAAAAGCAAAAAAAAATCAAGTGTTCCAAATTTCAATCCGTTTCAATCGGCGGAAAGATTTTATTTTTTTGATCATTTAATTCTAAAGGGTCATAGTTAAATTTTGACTATAAAGCTCTCGTTAATTAGCCCTAAGAAAGTCATAGAACCAAATACCTCTTAGGGCTAACTAACAAGAGCCCTAGAGCCAAAAATTAATTATGACCCTTTAGGATAAAATGATCAGAGAAATAGGATTTTCGTACTGGTTCAAACAGATTGAAAATTATAACACTTAATTTTTCAACCTTTTTAGACAATTTATATATTAAAAATATGGTTAAAAATTAAGTACTCTAATTTTCAATCCGTTTGAACCGGTACAAAGATCTTATTTCTTTGATCATTTTATCCTAAAAGGTTATAATTAATTTTTGACTCCAGGACTCTCGTTAGTTAGTTCTAAGAGATATTTGGTTCTACTACTTTCTTAAGGCTAATCAACGAGAGCCATATAGTCAAAATCCCTTTAGAATTAAATGATAAGAAAAATAAAATATTTCTCACCGATTCAAACGAATTGAAATTTGGAGCACTTAATTTTTTTGCTCAGCCTTCTCTCAAACCAAGCCTTTTGCAGCTTTTTTTTTTTCTTTTCTCTATCCCTTCCAGCCCCAAAACGACACAGTTTTGGGGCACTACAATCACTGCCCATGTGTTCCATACAACCCTATTCATCTACACTTAAAAACACATGAAATTATTTAAAAAAAACTTTAAAAAAATGAATTTTAATTGTTTTTACTTATTAAATTAATTAAATTATTATTGCATAATTATGAAAAAGTAATTAATTTTTACAATTTTATATTTATTGTAATCAATAATCTAACTTAACACTGCACAAGGGCAAAATGATCATTTGACAGCATTTTACATCATCCACCCTTCCTTATACCCCCTATTAATCCTCCATCCAAATTAAATACTATTTAATCTCTCTTCTCTAATACTTCATCCAAACAACCAACTATTTAATCCCCACTCCATAAACATCATATCAATGTGGGTCATCCTTTATTAACTAATACCTCCTACTTTCTTATCCCCCCCTTACTAACTAATAGCCCCAATTCTAACCCCACATCCAAACTTGCCGTGAGGTTCTTAACTTAGCGAGTTAAGGGGCCCTTAGTAGAAGAGAACTGATATACATCAAGCTTTTACTAATGGCACCCCTTAACTTGTTAGAGAGATAATACAATTTCTTAAATGTGGGATTTGGTTAAGGAGATAATATAGTTTCCTTAAAAAAAAAAAGACTATTTGAATTAAATCTCTCTAATAAATGAGTTGACTAGTAGCACACAGTCACTTCTCTCCCCTGGTGTAAATACCTAATGACAAAATCAAGCACTTCGCTCACTTCATCATCATTCATCGCAGATGAAGCATATAGACATCTAGCCCATCGAAAGTGTCAGAGATTTCTTCCGAGAGTTTTCGTTGGAGTTTAAGAAGCTTTGGTACCTCGCCGATCTGGTGATCTTCACCACCGTCTGCCAATACTCCCTCGGCACAATCATCCAAGTCTTTGCTGGACATGTCGGAACTATCGAACTTGCTGTCGTGTCTGTGGAAAACTCCGTCATCATCACTTTTCTTTTGGTATCTTGGTAAGATACTGCATACAATTGTGTATAAACACAACTCCGAAAATAATTGTGAATGAAAATGTGCATCGAACGGCTGTGTATGTAGTTGTGTTCGGAGTTATATTTTAAATTTATGTTTGAACTCACTTGTTATCATGTTTGAAATTTCCCATGTCCTACGAAATTTATCATGTTCATGAAACTTCTCATATTTGAACTCACTAGTTTCATATTAGTAATCTATCAATTATCTTTTTTTCGCTAACGAATAAGATTTGTTGAATCTTGATTTTTCATGAAATAATTGATGAAATAGATCATGAATAATTGTTGGAATATGTCATGAAGTTGGTATATTTTAATAAATCATGGTATTGGTAGGTTTAAGGGAAAAAAATCATGAATTGCATAAATATATCATAAAAATTAGATTATGAAATATTTAAATTTTAGGAAAAAGAAAAATTGAGAGAAAATAATAGTTTTATTTTAAATTTTGTACTTAGATTTTAGGGGAGAGAAAATTGAGAGAAAAGATTAGGAGAAAAGAAAATTTAAAAGATAGGAGAAAGAGGGTGAGGTAAACTAGGAAATGGAGAGAGAATGATTTGAAGGATTAGGAGAGAGAAAGGGTAATCTGGGGTGTTTTTGAAGTTGAATTTGAGAATGGAAAAATAAGTTTTTAAACTCACTAAGATAAGATGAGTTTATCCAAAAAAAAAAACTCACTAAAATATGGACTTAAGTATCTATGTAATATGTAGGGCCGGACATCTATTTAAATTCCCATAATAAATTCCCCATAAAAAAAGGAGATCAATTCTAGGGTTTTCTGGATAAAAAAGGAATTCTAGGGTTTTCTGGATTAAAAAGGAATTCTAAGGGTTTTCTGTGTGTAATTTTTGCAAGATATATCCAATTCCTGTCAGACCAGAAACCGCAGTCAGCCAGTCAGCCGAAACACCAACACTAACAGGTACCCGCTTCTCTCTCTCTCTCTCTCTCTCTCTCTCTCTTGGTTTGCTGTTCTTCTGGACAATGCTTAAACACATTCTGTGGGTTTAAGTAAATAAACACTCTCATGCGGGTATGTGGATTTTTGGATCTCTCTCTCTCTCTCTCTCTCTTGGTTTGCTGTTCTTATGGACAATGCTTAAACACATTCTGTTTGGATTTAAGGCCCGTTTGATAACAGTGATAGATGGATGAGATTCGTAAGGAGATGAGATTAGGATTGAGATTCGTAAGGAGTTGAGATTAGTAATAAGAAGGGATTGATAATGAGTATGTTTGTTTGAGATAGGATTAAATGATGGGATTATTAATATTATGTTTGTTTGAGATTGGATTAGATGATGAGATTGAATTGACAGAAGAAATTGATAATAAGAAGGGATTGGTAATGAAAAGGGTTGGGTTCGGAATATGAATACCAAGTCCTATGGGGTATTGCTAATACATAATGAGAATGGATTGGTAATGAGAAGGGTTGAGTTCGGAATATGAATACCAAGTCCCACGGGGTATTGCTAATACCCCTAAAGGCTGAATTGGTTATCCCAACGGACTACGAATCCGAACCAATTTTGGAAACCAAACGCAGTATTGTTAATACCTTCGGCATAGTAATCTAATCCCATCTCCTAAGAGCTTTATCAAACGGGGCCTACGTAAATAAACACTCTCATGCGGGTATGTGGATTTTTGGATCTCTCTCCCTTGGTTTGCTGTTCTTATGGACAATGCTTAAACACATTCTGTTTGGGTTTAAGTAAATAAACACTCTCATGCGGGTATGTGGATTTTTGGAACCGCACACCATGAGTGAATCACACCTTTATTTAGGACCCCTTTTTGGTGCGACCTGAAGCAGTGTCTTTCCAGGCTTCTGCCAAGATACATACATCATATGTACGTACGTAGGGGCGGACTGAGTAAGAGGGACGTGGGTCACGTGATCCCACCTCATTTTTTTAAAAAGAAAGTTTTTATAGTTTATTTTTTTATAAAAAATGTGTGGTTTTTTTGGAAAAATGGGTGGGAGAACGAGAAACCCACGCAGAAAACTCGATGGGGAGAACTTGCTTGACACTTGATTTACTTTATCGTTGGTGGTCGCTTGTCTATGTGGTTGTCACCCGTCACCTCGCCGTTTTCCTCACCAATCATCAATTAAATTTGGAGCTACACAGTAACATTTTATTGAAAGAACTTTTAATTTGAGGCCACATAATTTAGGACCTTTTATTGTTTGGAAAAATTAGGCCTTCATTTCTTCACCTGATTTTTATTTATCCAATGAATAAAATTTACAATTCAATTTTCCATAGTTTGTGAGCTTAATTTCGATTTTTCTTAAGATTATTAGTATAATGTGCCCCACGTGAGGCAAATCCTGTGTCCGCTACGTACGTATGTATGCATGTGTTTGATTTGTTGTTTTCGTGTCTTGAAAATAGATGGAGAGAGAGCTGGTGAAGTTGTTCGAAGCAGCGAAGAAGGCTGCGGACACTGCGGCGGTGGGCAGAGCGTCGTCGTCCTATGGGCCCGAGGTTGATCGATGCCTCGATGTGCTAAACCAGCTCAAGGATTATGCCGTCACCTACGATGTTCTTGTGTCAACGCAGGTATGGGTCTCCAATCCGTTTCTAGGTCTCAAATGTGTCAAAGTTCTATCCTTTTTGGTCTTCTATCTTGTATTAAAAAACTTATCTTTGTGTATTTTTGTAAGTAGAAATCAATTAGTAAATTATGGACTTTGTTGGTGTGTACATTATTAGCCTTGTTTCCAGATATGTCTTTATTTGTGAGAAAGAGTGCTTGTTTTGGGTTGAAGGAAGGAATGATTGCTTTTGGCATGTTTTATCTTTTACATGGGAATAATTATTGTCTTGATGAAGAATTTTTGCAAAAAGCATGGAGCATATAACACTCATTGTGAGTTTAAGTTATCTCAGACATCTTATGTGAAAGAGCCACACAATGATAAGTACCAGGGTGATCTATCCATTTCCAGGATGATACTGAAACTAAGTGGAGGTCCGAACCGACTGATCTTCTCAGCGGATGAGTTGTGGTTACTGGTTAGGGGAGAAATGCCACTCGAACCTAGAGCTAGCTGGTTCTCCCTAAAATGCATTGAGGCGCAACAGCTGACTTGACATGGGGTAAAGCACTGTTTTTGTGCTGGTCTCCAAAATGCGAACGAGATGGATGTTTGTTGTCACAACCATTCTTGTTAGTCCCGACTCCGAGTCAAACAAGGAAGGGGGGTAAGTTATAACAAAGTTTTCGCATTGTTGATTAACTTGATTCCTAGGTGTAGTGCTTCTTCCTCCATGCCACCCACTGGTACTAGTGGTAGTGGGTAATCACACATGAAACACAAAAAACTCAACACGAGAAATTCCAGAGTAAATAAGAAGAAGACATTACGAAGCAACAATTCTCAAAATTAATTATTTTTCACAAGCAGGTATAAAGTACCAAGGATTCTTACAGGTTTTTCAAGAAGCAAGCAGAACATACAAATTCCCTTTAACTGTAAAGATTAGTATCACGAAATTGACATCTTTGACATCAATGCAACACAAGATTCACAACTCCTATTAGATACAAAATCTTACCAATTTTAGGTTGAAACTACTATATGATGTGTGTCTTTTTTCAAACATTGCGGAAGCCCTATGTCCTTTTTGGAATTCAACTATAATCAGGGAGTGAGACTTATTATAGTTGAGTGAAACTTAGTGTTCTGAAACGGAGCCTTGCAAACCCGATATAAACAAGTTTCCATAATTAGGTTGTGAACTCACGTTTCCCTAGAGTCAAGGGAAAGAATCAGTGCCAACGACTTTCGAAGACAAATCATGACGACAGCCAAGATTGGACAACAGCAAAGCTCTTATGACGACCCGCAGACCCACAACTTGATGGCTTTGCAAATGCTGGGGCAGCTTGGGTGTTGCATGGTGAGAAAGGAAGGGGAGTTGAACCAAAACAAAAATTTCCATTGAAGGTATGTGCGCCCACTGAGCCTACTTTGGCTCCGCCGCTGGTGCAATGTTGCTCGGGTAACTCATATTTGATAGGGAATGGTGTGCATGAGATGCAAATGGTACCGGGGGGGGGGGGGGGGGGGGGGTGTGCTTACTCGTTAGGTCCTTTCTCTCAGATTTCTCATCGCTTTGTTGCCAAAAATCCCTATTTTGGGAGTGTACTTTCTTTCGAATAAAAATGTCACTGGCCTTGTGAACCCATTTTGTCTAGCTTGTTTTCAACTTACACAGTTTAATTTCGATTTGCTGGCCAAAATGTGATTTTCATCATAGGGATTAGTGGGTGGACAACATATTAAGCAGTCAGTTGTCACTTATATCATGAATGGCTGACATAATATAAATGAAGAAAGAGAAAGTAATAAAGGAAACCTAATATTGTAAAAATTTCGGCATTTGTGTGAATGGAACCAGCCAATTTTTTTTTTTTGCTTAATTATCTGTTGAACAACTGTATATGATTACTGGTCGGCATATAAGTTCATATTTCTTTGGGAAACTTGGTAATGCACAACAGTTTAAATGAAAACGCTGGCTGACAGTTGGTAATGAAATCCCTTGGTTACGTTGCTTTTTCTGGTGATCTTATGACAATAAGATTTTTACATTACAACCAAAGAAAAGGAAACTCACCTAGTCTTTTTGTGCTCAGTTCCGGATGGTCAATACTACTTGAATTCATTTACTTTTGATTCTTTAATTGAAATTTGTTCGGCTACAAGTATGTGTTCGTTCTTATGGGTATTCATGTGATCAAATTTCAGGTTGCAAAGCGGCTAAGACATTTGACAAAGCATCCTGCAGAGCAGATTCAGAAAAGGGTTTCTGATGTGCTCGAGATGTGGAAAAAGATAATCATCATTGAAGCAACAAAAAAGAAAAATGAGGGCCTTAATATTGGTTGTTCAAAAAAGACCAAGGTCATGGAGACAACTGTTAAAGTTGAAAAGCTTCACAAGGCAGTTTCATTTAAGCTTCACAAGACAGTTGGAGTTGTCAAAACAGAGAAAACAGAAGACGGTGGTTCAATGAAACCTGGGAGCATACCAAGATCAGAAATGATTCAGGTTGAGAATAAAGTGGGAATTCTTGATACTGTCAAGACTGAGAATATGGATTGGAGCGACACAATTAGGGCTGAAAAGATAGTGAAGCAAGAGAAACACACAGTCAAGGCTGAGAAGGGTGATGGGAGCAAGTCTGTTAAGGATGAAAATATACGCAAGGAAGAGAAACCATCTTCTTGCAAAATGAATCCATTACAAGCATGTAATTCTACCCCAAGGCTTACTAAGCTGCTCAAATGCAATGATGCTATGCGTGATAAAATTAGGGAACTTCTGGTAGAGGTCTTATCCAGAGTTTCTGATGAGGTTGATGATGACACTAAGGATGAAGTAGATGCATGTGACCCTATTCGAGTAGCAGTAGCTGTAGAATCCGCCATGTTTGACAAAATAGGCGGATCAAATGGGGCCCAGAAGGTCAAGTACAGGTCCATTATGTTTAACTTGAAGGATAAAAACAACCCTGATTTTAGGAGGAAAGTGCTTCTTGGACACGTGGAGCCAGAGAGGCTAACCGATTTGACCCCTGAAGAAATGGCCAGTGATGAGAGGCAGCGTGAGAACAGAAAGATCAAAGCTAAAGCTTTGTTTGAATGTGAGCGCGGTGGTCCACCAAAAGCCACAACCGATCAGTTCAAGTGTGGTCGTTGTGGTAAAAGGAAGTGCATTTACTCTCAAATGCAGACCAGGAGTGCAGACGAGCCAATGACCACCTTTGTCACGTGTGTAAACTGCCAGAAACATTGGAAGTTCTGCTAAAAGGATTTCTGGTTGAATTGCCACCTTTGAATGGCCTGTGATTAGGACTAGTGATGGCCCATGATCTATGTAGCGTCTTGAGCAAGGTTCAACATTTTTGGTTGTGATCTTTGCTACTCCATGAACTAACCCTTCAACAGATATTTATTTTCGCCGCTGGTCTTATCCTTTAGGAACAAATTGCCTATGGTGAAGTGTTAAGATATGATATTTTTTGTTCCATTAGGCAGAAGATTTTTTGTTGGACTCTTAGTTTCTCTGTTCAAGTTAGCTTCTACCCCTTAGGAATGACTAACTTCATTTGTAGTCGGTAGATTCTTTTCAGATTGGAAACAGGCTATTTTAACTCCTTTCTCTCACTTTCTCTGCAAGTGTGTGCCTATTATGAAGCTTCTTTGGTTTTCAGTTATATTACAAGTTATAGATGTGCCAGTTGTATTACAAGTTATAGATGTTCAATTTGTTCAGATCTTCTACTTTGCTTCCATGGCTGTTGATTGTTCTAGCAATTTGAGATATGCGACTTCTTGTCCGAATTGCGTGGTGATCATCATCATCCATATGTACCTTTCTTCCTCCTGTTGTCCTCCCAAGAGAACAGATGTGGGTGGTTAATTGCTGTATTGGACCGCCTGCTACTATAGCCAGGTAAATAGAAGTTTTGATTTTGATCTTACTTTTCCTTTCAAAGGTGTTATTTATGAGTATGTTGGAACTTTTTTTTTTGGTAAATTGCATCCTCTTTGAGCGTTTCTGAATACATTGGAACTTTGCTTCCTTTACCTTGTTCACTGTTTTTATCTTGCAAATAACATTTTGCTTTGTTGGTTATGGAAACTTGAAATCTTGGATTTTATTTTACGCTTGTAAATCACTCTTATGAAGCTTCTTATAAGACTATATGAACGTGTGTCACAACTATTTTATGTCTCTAGCTACGTAGGCACTTACAGTTGCAGAAATATAGCTGGAGGCTGCAACTTGGGCGGGTTCAGGCTGCAACTCGGGATTCAAATGAGGTCATTCATTGCTCTGTCTCTAGTTCGTAACTCACTGATAATGTAGGCGTATATTTGGAGATGTATGTATGCAGTTTAACACCGTGGGTGAACAAAGAAACAAAACCTGAACTTGCTCGACTGGTACCTTCGTCTGCAAATTCCACCCTCGGCCTTTGCAGGGCCGGCCCTGGGGGTAAGCCCACTAGGCGACTGCCTTGGGCCTCCTATTTTGGGCCCAATCATAGGGCCCCCAAATAGAAGGAACCTAATAAATATTAGTATATATGTCAATTATTTTCCAAGGAAGTTTGTGTAGTTCAGCGGTAAGGATGATGTGCGCCACACGGGAAGCCCGAGTTTGAATCCCACCCGCGCCAACATTTTTAACGTGAACACCTTCGAACTTGTACAAAAAATCGTTTAGAAATGATCTTGCTCTTGCCGTGGTTCGACCACGCGACCAGTGGCTCCAATGAGAAGGTCACGCGAATTGCCATTGGACTACAACCCATTATGCTCCTGTACTCCAAATACTAATATACATGCAAACCTTTGATAGGCCCCATTTTCAAATCTCGCCTAGGGCCTCGAAAATCTCTGAGCTGGGCCTGGACCTGGGCCTTTGGCATTTCTAGTGGCTGCTGTTTCGCGTGGCTGTGGATCAAAAGTATAGGGTCTAAGTAGAAACGTCTGGGATTTTGGGGGCCATGGCCCCAGGCAGCTCTGTGTTTGCTATTGTGTAGGACAGTGGTACCTGGTCTACAGGAGGTTTACAAGCGTCGTACCTGTGCTATGCACGCAAGCAATATTTTTTGTTTTTGTTTTGTTTAATGTTATTTATGATTTAACATTAAATGTAGAAATCATAATATGAGAGAATGTTTAAACATGAGAGGAAGTTTGAAAGTTTTTTTCCCCAAACCTTCAAGTATATTTTAACTTTTTGCAAAGTGTAGGGAAAAAAGAGAGCCGAACTCGAAAAAAGAGAGAAGAGAATGAACTTTATTAAGAGAATGCCGGCCACATAAGAGAGACAATTGAAAGAGGGCTTGATTATATTTTTGGTAAATACTCTTGGTTAGTATATAGATAATTCGCATGAGCCGAAAACATTTGGAATTGCTAATTCTCCATTTCAAATTTCCACTACTCTCAAACACAGTTTTGCTGCGTACGCCAAATGCGTTCTTACGAACAAGGGCTGACCTAAGATTAGGTATAGTGAATTTGCAATGAGAACCATTACATGTTGCTCCAATTTGATCTCATATTTGAACCAAAAATTCTAGGACGTCTGAAATTTAATGTGATGTTAATAAAGTATTATGTAAAATAAGTCCCAAGTATGGGGCTGTTCGGTACTAAAAATAAGCCGGCTTTCCCGGGGAAAAATGAGCCAAAAAAGTCACAGTGTGTCAGGAGGCTTATTTTTGCCGGGAAAGCCAATAAGCCATAGGGATTTTTTGTCGGAACACCTCCTATATACTCTAATAACTGTTTCACACTGAAAGAATATAACATGATCTTGGTTGAAAGTGGCCATTTTAAGAGGATCAAATATAATGAAAACCTTGAATACTCACTAGTACTTAACAGAGAGGTCAAGCTAGATGGCTTTTTCCAAGTTTTTTCTTTCTTTTTGAGAAGCTTTTTTTCAAGTTTAAGTGATAAATATACATTTCAAGAAACAGAGTCAATCGTAGAAAGCCTTTTCATGCCATCTTATCTTATTTATGGACGGAAACTCCACACTTCACCCCACTCGCTTGCAAAAGAAATTCATGCAATGTATATAGATCTTAATTAATGGCAAGAATCTGACCCCACATTATTGAAAACTATTTCGAAAAAAGGATCTGGATCCTCTCCAGTCTATATTTTGAATTAGAGGAGTCAGTTCTGATCTGAACCGTCCATTGGTAGATTCAATTGATCAGATTTTCTCGTGAACTCTTATCGGTAAGAAATAACTCTTACTTATGAGAGTTTGAAAATACATTGTTTAAACAAACTTGAATGAAGGACTAGCGAGGATGTCCAAACATTTTCCATATTACATCAATCAAGCATACAATGAGATGTTGTAATAGCGACAATTTTCCGCTGTTCTGAATACCGGAAAATAGCAGATGGAGATGGAAAATTCAAATTTCTATAGATCACATACATACAGGCCAAGTAAGGGAAATCACGTTTCTGAATGGATTTCTGAAATGGGACTCCGCATTGGGCTCTCATTTATCGATTCAGTCGCGTCCTCGGCGTTAATGTCCTCAGTCGCGTCCTCAGCGTTAATGTCCTGAATGAAGATTTTCAATATCATATATTTGGCTTCAATTCTAAAAAAACAACCCCCAAAATCAGAACTGTTGCTTGTGAGATGTTTGACATATTCAGACTTACCTGTGATTGTTCTTCCTTAATATTCCTCCCTTGTTGCCTCTCTCTCAGAGATCGAATTGGGGTTTTTCTCTGGTACAAATAATTGGCAAACAATTTTACACTAGTATAACAAAAACTGATCAAATTAACCTGAATTTAAATTTCACTAAAACTAACAGCTAAATAAACATCTCTCTAGTGCTTGATACTTGACTCAACCTTTTATTATTATTATTATTATTATTATTATTATTATTATTATTA
>BPLS01013142.1:0-11701 GCA_019656275.1 Rhododendron kiyosumense | reverse complement strand
CATAAACAGGGTAAGAGTAAAACAAAAAGTGCATCCATGATACAAACTACATATAGCACTCAAAGAAAGAGTTTTATTATTATGTCGTATCTGTGCAAATGCTACACATCTTGAACAAGGATATTATTCAACTGGCGATCGACGTCCCTGTCGCCTAACCTTCTTCTATAATCTGAATCCTCTTACAATGCAACTTAAGAAAATTACAAGCTCTAAGTTAAACCAACATCACAACCATTTAACTGGCACGTACAGCTTCTCTCTCACTACTTCTCTTCATAGATATAGATGCAGTCGGCAGAACCTTGAAATTAATTAAGAGCAACAACAAGAAAGCATTGTTTTAGCACAAACTGCAAAACAATCTTTAACCACTTAGACACCAAGAAGCACTGATAAGATACACCAGATACTGTCACGGCAATAGCTCAAAATCACGATACAGACACATTGGAGACACGTTGAGAATAAAAAATATCATACACTACAGGAACTTATTACTATAGTTTTTGCACAAAAACTGAACCATTTGTTCTATGAACTTGGGGGAAAAAAAACTATGTAATATGAACAAACGAAGATGAAACGAGAAAAGTCACAAATAAATCTTGAAGGATTAAGCATCCATGACTATTGCGATACTGCGTTCTTCTCCTGTCATTAACATGCCCCCAATGTGTCCTAATGTGTCTCTTCGTGTCCGACTAAAACAGGACTTAGAAATGTGTTTGGTCTGTCCAGACGTGTTGAATATGAATACAAGACACTGCTAGACGTGTCCATGATTGTCTCAGCAATAGATCTAGGTGAACTTAGTGAGACCCTTGTTGAAGCACAAGGAGACTATGACTTACTTGGATCAGTCGTGGTAAGGAGAGCAGATTCCTTGAAATCACAGTTCCATTTGTTCCTCCCCTTACACTGATAATAGAGGTTCATTGCTAATGAAGCATGGTTGATGAGATTTTCTGGGGAGGCACAGGGGCAACTCTTTTCCAGAAACTTGCAGTCAACATGAGAGCATGCGTAATCGAGGTTCGCCTCAAGAGTCTCCTTGTTCGCGAGTGGCTTGGCCACACACCAAGTTTTCGGCTGCCCAATTGAAAAGTTTGCACAATCATTTAGGCCTAGTTTGATCATTCAACTTTTTTTTTTTACAAGTAAATAATTAGTATATTAGAAGGCGGCAATAAAGGAATGCCAACCGTATATTACAGTCGTGGATGCAGGGTTGCCGTTGATTATGTGCAACTTCGTGGAAATTTATGGTTCGAGTAAAATGTAAACTAACTTGTGTGTGTAGAAAGATCAAAATAATTTGGAGTAGTCTATATAGTGTGAGGAACTTAAACTTACATGTTCTTCATCTACCAATTCCGAAATTCCACCTGCAAAAAAATTTAGGGGCTCATTAGTTGCTAGTTAGATGTAGTAAGGCTGCGTTTGGATCAGGGAGTTAATAAGGGAAACGAGAATGTAAGGTACTTCTCTACACAAAATCAACGTGTGCTTCCCTTGCATTTTTTTTTTGGTCAACGAATTCCATTCACAAATCCTTTATCGAGACATGGCCTAAAGAACTGATAAACCAGGGAACTTAGCATGCACAGTATACAAAAAGAGGTACAACTAATTTGATGCAATCAGCAGGGCCAGTTCAACCCCCTCAAATTTGCACCTCAGAGAAACAAAATTAGTACTACATATATGGACAATCAACTTTAGAAGACCTTGAAAAGTTAGCAATTGAAGCAGCTCAGATGAGATTAAAGGAACCTAAATCCTTTTGAGGCAAATTAGTCCAATTGATGTCAAGTTATTGGAATTGAAGACAGCCCAGATGATATTTAAGGGAACCCAAATCCTTTTGAAGCAAATTAGTCCAGTTGACTGAGCCAGCCCCGAGGTACAACTCGAGAGGCAGCCAGCTACTTTAGCCCTCCAAAATTTATACTCCCTCCGTCCCAAATTGATTGTCCGGTCCGCAAAACGGAGTGTTAAAAATAATGCAATTTTTTCAAGAAAAAATTCAAACTTTTTTCACAAATTAAAAATACTCATTGATATCTAGTAAGTTGTTGAAAAACTTTTGATTTTTTCTTGCAAAAATTGTATTATTTTTAACACTCCGTTTTGCGGACCGGACAATCAATTTGGGACGGAGGGAGTATATTTTAAGGGGTCCCTCCTGTTTGGACACCCCTTATAATAATCCAACAAAAAAGCTCTATCTTTTATCGTCGCTCTAGACCTTGAAAAGTCAAAACCGGTTCAACCAATTGATATCGAGTAATTGGAATTGTAGAAAAATCCAGTTCAGATCTAAAAATGAATGTATCAATATTTAAAAAAAAGTTGAACAGAAAACTGAAAACAGGCAATCCAATCACATGCAAATCATTTGAAGTCAGTAAAAGGAAACCAAGAAAGTGCAAGGTAGTGGGGTGCAGAACGAGAACCAGAGGCAGGATCCTATGCGCCGAAAAACATTGTGCCTCTATGTCGAGAGATTTTTCAGCCGTTGGATTTATAACATAAAATAGAAAAATCACACAATCCAACAATCGAAAAATCTATCGGCAAAGAGGCACAAAGGTTTTCGGAACAGAAGAGATCGGACCCTGCAGAACCAGCCTTTTTGGGTAGTGAAACTAAAAGGAATTACCTGAAATTGAGGAAAAGAGGAGGAGGAAAAGAGAGAGAACTGCTGCTTTACTAACCATTTGTGATGGGTTAGTGTTTGTATGTTTTTGCAAAGGAGTGTGACGTGATTGTTTTGCGTTTGGCCTTTGGGTCTTTATATGGGGAAAAGTGGGTGGGAACTTTTAAAGAGGACAAAGGTCTATAGCTGAGACTAATTAACGTAACGGCTATTTCGTTGTCGAGACTAACGAAAACCACCTAGCATAACGTTTTTAATTTGTGTGAATTGTGTCAACTGGATTGTGACGTACTGATGATTGTAGTGGGCCGATTCGGCTCAACTGCCGGACCCTTGGTGGTCCGAACCCTGCATCCTTAAAAGGCTCGGCGAGCTACAGGCCATGGAACATGCAGCAACTAGGCTTGATCAAACAATTGGTCCTTGCCGAACCTATTGTCTCGGATCCTTTATCTGCAGGTTGAAAGGCTCGGATCTTGTTCGGTGCAACAGGGTCTCCCTGTCCGAACCATATGCTTTGGTTGTAATTTACAGGAGGTAGTTCACACACGTGAGTATAACCGTTTTCCAGCTTACATCATACGTGACGTTAGTCGAAACGGTTACTTCGCACGCGTAAATACTTAGGGGGCAAGTTTAACCCTAAAGAAGTACGTTGATACTTACCCTAGAGCTTCCTTATCCTTCTTTCACCACCAGTTACTTAACCATTGGGAGTACCTTCCCAGTCAACTCCGACTAAAGCCTTCGATGATAAACCAGCACACCACACTGATATATGTATTAACAATGTAGACACCACTTTTTTTTTTGTTTTTTGATTTTGTTTTTTTCCTTTTTGCAAAACGAAACAATTACTATGTATCTGGACAAGTTTTGCCAATCCTGCTGTTGGCATGACATAGTTTAGCTATGCAGAAAATTAGATACCCAATATTAACCATATATCGTTTTAATTAAATTAGCCAAGGAAAGATCAATTAAGGCCATCTGGATTCCTTAGCAAAAAAGAGGCCGTCTGGATTGATCTAGTGCCCTTTTTTTTTTTGACTGGTTATCTAGTTCACACTGGTGTAAAGAAAAAGTGCCTACAGTTTTCTTTTGGCTCTGTTCATAAAGGATTTTTTTCGTGATCTTGTGTTTACGTGTATCTTGATTAATTACATTACTTTTTTTTGTACTCCGTATAACTTAAGTGTCTGGATTAGTTTATGCGCATCTCGACTAATCACTTTACTGTGTCCGTAGCATTAATAATTTACATCCACAATGCGAGAATAGTTCAAGAAGAACATTCCTGCTTGTATTGTTGTGTACTTTAAAGAATATGGTGGATCAAGCACTCTTGTATTAAATTTGTTGATTGAGCTTCAAGTCTCAGTGATCTAAAGTATAATTTCTGATTTTTTTTTTGGATGAAGCTATGGTATACATGGTATACCATATGTCTAAATTATGATAATTTGTGATTTTCATTATGCCGATTTTTGGTTTTCTAATGCATATTTATGATTCTAATTACGATTTGTACTTTAAAATTTACCTGTTGAACAGGTCATTAGCAGGTTACTCATAATTAAAAAATATTGTTGTTACGTAACCATAATTATTCGTACCAAAATCCATAATACTTGTACCCTAACCAAATATATGTGTACAATATCAAAAATTAAATAATACTACCCACAAATGTTATAACAACACTATAAATTGGCATTATCTTACCACAATAAGTCGTACCAAAAAAAATTGACTCGTATGATATTTCGTAACAAAATCAAAATATGTCGTACCAAAATCAACAATTGTTATACTCAAGCCAAAAATATTTGTAAAATGCCACAAATTTTATAAAATAACCACAATTGTTATGACAACACCTAAAATTGTCATTTTCTTAACACAACGTGTCGTATCAAAAGAAAACATATTTAAATACCACAAATTATATAACAAATCACAATTGTTATGATAATATCATAAATTTACGTTTTCTTACCACAATGTGTCGTACCAAAGGAAATTAATTAAAATATTCCATAATAACACATGTCTAAAATACCACAAATTCAGTAATATAACCAAATTTGTTATGACAACACCATAAATTGACGTTTTCATACCCACAATGTGTCGTATAAAAAAAATTCAATCGAAATATTCAGTTAACGATAGTTATAATAAAAAAATACAATACTACAAATTTAGTAATATAACCAAATTTGTTATGACAACACCATAAATTGGGCGTTTTCATACCCACAACGAGTTGTATAAAAAAATTCAATCGGAATGTTCAGTAAACAATAGTTAAAATCAGCAAAATACCATACCACTAATTATTTTCAATTCCCACCACACTATTTTTTCAAATTTTAAAATTTCCACCATATTATCTTAATTTTTGATTCCCCCCACACTATTTTTTTAAATTCTTATTTGTCCCTACACAATACCTCAATAATTTAATTCATCCAAGAAATTCACCAAAAAAGAAGTACTATACCCAAATTTTCGAATACAACTACAATTTCCTCTCAAATATTATTCTAAATTAAATTCTTTCTCTACAAAATTTAATTAAAAAAATCAAAATTCCTTCAATTTTTCATGAAAAAATGAGAGGTCACTAAAACAAATAATTACCCAACTGTCTCAAGATACGGATATTCAGAGTGGTGCACTTAACAATTGGCCACTACATATTTGACAGGTGGATCGGTGCCAAACCTTCACCCTATGCATACAAATCCAAATTTAATGGTAGTCCTTGGAACTAGGTCGTGGAAGTACAATACAAATAATTTTGAAAATTTATTGTCATTGTACTTTCTTTTAAATTTTTTTTTATAGTCGACATACTAATTTACACCAATGACATAGGCTATAATATGAACTACAAGTGCAGGCCAAGCACTAAGATTGATGCATTTAATGCCACTGTCTTCTCAAATTTTCAACCTGGAAATAGGGCCCCTACGTACAAAAAAGAATTATAAAATTAATAGCCTTTAGAATTTCAAATTCTCAATTATGTACCACAGCGAAAAGGTGTTGGAGTTTGGACATTTATCTAAAAGATTAAGGATTCAAGTCTTGCACCCTTCATTCCTATTTTTTTTATTTATTTTAAGAATGCCGTTTTTTGGTTAAATTACATAGAGTCCTTATAGTTTCATACTTCGACAAATCTAGTTGTTCAATTTCAATACAACATTAAAATCTAATAATGCACCATCTGAGCCCCACGTAAGGTGTGTGTGTGTGTTTTTTTTTTTAATCTAAATCGTCTATCTTTTATATAATATCAATTAGGTCATTCGTACCAATAATGAAGTTGATGGCTTATAGCTAGACACTTAATTAGATGGAAAATATCATTCTATTATTCAATCTGCGTGCTGATGATGGAGCTTCCTAAACCTGATTGAGGGAAAAATTTACGTAGGTGAGTTAATCAACAAACATAAAAAACTCAACGGATTTAATTATCATTACCGTGTCACGGTAGGATGGCTACCGTATATTCAACTACAACAGAGGACTAGGTTTCATATCAAATAAAAATTGAATGTACAATCTAAATGTCGTTAGTGAGTATATTTTTAGAATGATCGATCAGGGCTGTTAAGATGTCAAGTTATACAATATTTAATTTATGAAATTTTAGACATGTATCTTGCTTGGGTATAATAATTACTCCCTCCGTCCCAAATTGATTGTCCGGTCCGCAAAACGGAGTGTTAAAAATAATACAATTTTTGCAAGAAAAAATCAAAAGTTTTTCAACAACTTACTAGATATCAATGAGAATTTTTAATTTGTGAAAAAAGTTTGAATTTTTTCTTGAAAAAATTGCATTATTTTTAATACTCCGTTTTGCGGACGGGACAATCAATTTGGGACGGAGGGAGTATTAATTATGCAATGACATATTTTGGTCTTGTATCTAGTATCTTTTGATCAATTTCTTTTGGTATGACACATTGTGGTAAGTACGTGCGAATTTTTTGTGTTGTCATAACAATTGTGGTTATGTTATATAATTTGTAATATTTTACATATGAGGGGGAGGGAGAGAAAGTCAAGGAGGAGAGAATAACCTGTTACTTGCTAAGCCATTTTTTTATTTTATTAATTGATTTAATTAATGGGTGGTCCAGATTATTCATTTTGAAATCCAAGGATTTAAAATCATGGTGCGTACGGTACACCCCCTAATAAGGGGTGTGTACCATAGGACTACCCTTTTTTTTTGGGTAAATAATTTCTGATTGTTCTTCTCTTTTTTTCTTCCGATTGTGAAAGAAAAGACGGGAATAAAAAAAGTTTTTAACCAATGGGTTCAAAGTTCAAGCCAGACTTACCTAACCAAAACCCCCTTCGCCGATGTGATCTAAAGTGTAGTGTAGAGTCTAGAAAGTAGAGAGAGGGGCCCGGTTCCGCTTTCTTTCTAAGTTTTTAAAAAAAAAAATAATTTTAAATTTAAATATAATAAAAATGAGAAATAATTTTAAATTTTTTTTTGCACCGTTTGCAAGATCTCAACGAGATCTATCAAACAAAAATAGTTCAAGGACCTTGGGTTTTCCGGGTTTTGCACCCTCTCTCTCCCTCTAAATCCCCCCCCCCCTCTCTCTAGGCGATTTCAAAAGTCTTTTAGACCTTGGGTTTTCCGGCTGGGGGGGGGGGGGGGGGGGTCGCCGCCCTCCTCCTCTCCCCCGTGCCTCTCCTCTCTTCTTTACTTCTCCCTAATCCTTCTCCTTCCCTCCCTTTCTTTCGTCCCTGCCTCTCATGTCTGGATCTGATTTCGTCGGCGCCGCGTGGGCGGGCTCGCGTTTTGGGTCCACCAACGCCATGTGGGTGGTCTCGTTTTCAGGGGCTGGGCCAGCGTCCTCCATCGTGGGAGGGCGTGATGTTTGGGTTCCTTGCTCATTGTCTCCGGCCGGAGGTTTTTTGGCTCCTCCGGATGTGCTTAGCGGCGGCGGATGGCTCAACTTTCAGTAGAGGATGTGGGTCGGTGGTGGGGTGGTGAATGGCGTGTGGATCTAGAGTTGAGATGGCTGCAGAGGTTTTTTTTCTAACGTTTTTTATTTTTTGCAGGTTTTATCAAAAAATTGATAGGCAAAATGGGCGTTTCACAGTGGCTTGCGGCGATTTGCAGGCTTGATTGCGAAGGGTATGCGATCCCAATGGTCTGCAGTTTTCTGGTCGTCTTTGCGTGTTGATTTCGGCTGACGATCGCTTAGGAGGTGCAGCCGGACGAGGGATTGACTTGGCGGTGTTGAATCCAACTTCTGTTCTCTTCCGTGTTCCTGGGGTTCGTGGAGAGGCGGCTTGTGGCGGCAGATTCTTTTCTCACTACCCTATCTTTGTTTCCTCTCCGTCATCGTATGCCGTTTGCTTTACCTTGGTGGGTTGGTTGGGTTCCTTCTTGCCGCCGGTCATGACCGGTTCTGCTTAACGACGAGGCGGTTGGGTGGTGGTGGTTCTGGTTTGGGTGGTGTGCCTACGGTGTTTTGTACGGCGGCAGCTAGGTTAGGGTTAGGGTTTTGTGGGTCTGGGTCTGTCGGGTGAGTTCTCTTGAACCTGTTTATCTTCTTGGGCTTTGTTGTTTATTTGGGCATCAGGTGTGCTTATTTGTACTATTTTTGGATTCCCATGTTAGATCTTTTGGGTTTTGTTGGGTTTTGACCCATCTGATGTACTGTCCAACTTTTTGTTGGATTTCTCTTTCTCCTTCTCCCGTTTTTAATAAATTTTGCCTATAAAAAAAAAAGATCCATATTGGTAGAAAAATTATTTGCGTAAACACATAACTTTTGAGATTTAAATTACCTTCATTTTCTAAAAGTTTTTTTTTTTTTAGAAAGCGGAACACCCCTAACCCAAACCAACACAAAGGGTAAGCCGGTGATCAGGAAATTTACTTAAAGATAGATTTGTTCCCTCTCAAATTTTTGTTGGAAAGTTAGATATTAATGGTTAGTTCATAGGGAATCTTGTCCGGAGTTATACACGATGAGATTAATCCTCAAAACATGCTCGCATAAGCTTGTCTAGAAAAACGAGAGAGGAAAGTAACCGAAACCGGCACTCTACCCTAGTAACCATGAGTTAATAGTGTAGGAGAAATGATTTTTCCACTTTTTTTATTTTTATTTTTATAAATGCACTTCATTTCTTATATTTTAGTGTGAAAATTGCATATGATAATTTCACTAAAAAAAAATAAAAATAAAGTGCATTTATCGATCACAACCTCTCTTTTTTTGTTTCAACGGTCATGGAGTCCAATCACCTCAACTAATTCCCTCCTCGGCCCAATTAAAGACAAGTCATCTATGCGAGGACTAAAAAATTTGTAAGAAATCATTTTCTTTGAGCCTTTACTCCAAAAACCAAAAACCCTGATAATACTCCAATTGAAAAAGGGTATGGGCAGGAAACTCACTCAAGAAGGGGCGACTATTCACAACATTTTGCTTTCTCTACTAGTCCATTCCTTTCATTTACTCCATATAATCCATTAATTTTCTTTATTTACTCCATATAACCCATTAATTTTCCCAAATCTTTCTATTATACCCCTATCCTCCCAAAACACCAAATCTCCATAGCCACCACCAAAGCTACGAACACCGCTCCACCACCGCCACTCCCTCCCCTCCTCTCTTCAAGGTTACTCTCTCGCTCTCTCTCAAAACAAAATTCACTTGGGAGCCAATCGAGCACTGTGGTTTTTTCGACGTAGATTTTCGGCGTTTCAAGTCCGAAAAAATGTAATGTTTTCAACATTTGAATACTGTAATATTTAAATAATTTCGACAGTTAGTTACTGAAATGTTTATATATTTTCGACAGTCAATTACTAAAATGTATGTGTGTGTGTATATATATATATACACAGAGAGAGAGGACTTTTCTAATCTTCAATAATATAATAATATAATATTGCCAAATAAATTTTCAGTAACCTAATACTGAAGTATATATTAGAATTCGGCAGTTAATTATCAAATTATATATGTATTTTCAACAGTTAGTTACCGAAATTGTTTTCAAAATGGTCGCAGTGTGGTGATTCAATGACAACTGTACTGTGAGAGAGAGAGAGAGAGAGAGAGAGAGAGAGAGAGGGAGAGGAGTGGCGGTGGTGCAACAGTATTGTTCTTGATCAAGTGGTGGTGGCTATGGCGAGCTATGGAGATGGAGGAGGAGTGAACTGAATGTGGGAAGAGAGGAAGAAGATGATGATAGGTTTTGTCTAAAAAGTTAGAAGGACAAGTAGGACATTTTGCATTGGGGCTCATGCTGTAATTATTTGAAAACTTTTAATGAATTAATGGAAAAAATAAAGAATTACAAATAGTCCCCACAAATCGTAGGCTTGAATTTAATGCTTGTTGATGAGTAGCTTGAGGTTGTCGCCCCCCACCCAAATCGTAGGCTTGAATTTAATGCTAGTTGATGAGTAGCTTGAGGTTGGACCGACAAATTTATTAACCCATTTAGCCCACTGTTTTTTAATGATCCCTGTGGAATTTGCAAATCGAATGTTAGATTTGCACTAGCATTGGAAAACATGGTTGGGATTGTGGCAACTTCCAAACCAATTTGGCTCCCATTCCCATCATCACCCACCATACCCATTTCCTTGAATTCCGACTCCATCACCTGTTTTCCAGGCATAAGCCTACCAAACCCTAGATCAGTATTGCATAAGACTCATTCTTTTCCTCCCTTATCCACATTTTCTGCCCAAAAGGACTACTTTTTCCGCACCCACTTCTCACCCAAAGCTGCTGCTTCTTCTCCTTCTTCAGGTAAAATCATTTTTAATTATTTACAACTCCCACATTTTCACTTGAAATACATGTGCTTACTTAGCCCTGCAAACATAGCAATACTAAGGATACAGATGTTTGGAGTTCGGAAACAGGTGTAACTAGAGCCTTGTCCGGATACAGATGCACATAAGACCAACACGCATCTGTGTCCAGATACGCGCCCAAACACCTGTGTCCAAGGCATTTTCCCACATCTAAATATACCAATCCAAACGGAGTTTAACTCATTTTTTAAGGTGTTAATCTAACTATTTTAACAATACTGACATCGATAAGAATAAAAAAAAATCCAAAATCCAAAATGAGTTTAAATACGAATCAATTGGGATTGACTACATGAATTGATTTTCTGTATTGAGCTCAGTCGAGTGAGTCGTTTAACCTTACTGGCAATATTCTATTCATTCTGATAATAGAATTGACGGTTGTGAAAATGTGGATGTGGGTAGATTCAACTTGGTTTGGTAATTATATTAACCCTACTGGCAATAGTCATGCAGATGATAATAGAATTGACGGTTGTGAAAATGTGGATTTTGAAAGCTTTAACTTGGATTATTGGTTTTCTTGTTGTTTATTTCTTATCCCACTTAGAGTTTTCCTACTATTTTGTGTAAAATTATTGACTAATATGCAATTAGCTAAATCTCCAGCCTGTACTCAAATTTTTACTTGGTTAGAATTAACATTTGAGTAAAAGAAATTGATTTGACATGAGGCACTCGTATGGCTAATCCCTTAGTTAGTTGAGTAAAAGAAATTAATTGCATGGTGGTAAATTTGGAAGTCACAAAGAAGCCTTGAAAAACTGGAGTACAGAAAAGAGTTTCCTTGATTTGAGTTTTGAGTAAAGTAGTGGACAGGCATTTACTCCTCCCTTTCATCCCCCAAAGATGGTCCAGTATTCTATTTTGGGATGTCCCAGAAAGATTGTAAATTTTGAAAAGTTTCCATAAGAGTAATGAACACTCCCAGTTTGCCCCTTCTTTTCTCTTACTTTAAGCAAATTCGGAGTTCGAGAAATATTCCATCAAGGGGCAAAACTGGGCATTTTGATAAAAGTACTATGTTGTAATTATGTTCCCTTAAACAGTTGGTTTCCCAATAAGGGCCCAACAAAATGGGACAGAGGGAGTAGTGTTTTTTTTTTTTTTACTGAAATTTAAGTTTGAGAGATTCCCTAAGTTTA